>OMKR01111482.1:9472-20318 GCA_900302355.1 Cyttopsis rosea | reverse complement strand
GCCAGAAAACATCTTGATGATCCCCAAGACTTTTGGGAAAATACTCTGTGGACTGACGAGACAAAAGTTGAACTTTTTGGAAGGTGTGTGTCCCATTACATCTGGCGTAAAAGTAACTACCGCATTTCAGAAAAAGAACATCATACCAACAGTAAACTATGGTGGTGGTAGTGTGATGGTCTGGGGCTGTTTTGCTGCTTCAGGACCTGGAAGAATTGCTGTGATAAATGGAACCATGAATTCTGCTGTCTACCAAAAAATCCTGAAGGAGAATGTCCGGCCATCTGTTCGTGACCTCAAGCTGAAGCGAACTTGGGTTCTGCAGCAGGACAATGATCCAAAACACACCAGCAAGTCCACCTCTGAATGGCTGAAGAAAAACAAAATTGAGACTTTGGAGTGGCCTAGTCAAAGTCCTGACCTGAATCCTATTGAGATGCTGTGGCATGACCTTAAAAAGGCGGTTCATGCTTGAAAACCCTCCAATGTGGCAGTTATTAGGTTTAGGGGGCAATCACTTTTTCACACAGGGCCATGTAGGTTTGGATTTTTTTCTCCTTTAATAATAAAAACCTTCATTTAAAAACTGCATTTTGTGTTTACTTGTGTTGTCTTTGACTAATATTTAAATTTGTTTGATGATCTGAAACATTTAAGTGTGACAAACATGCAAAAAAATAAGAAATCAGGAAGGGGGCAAACACTTTTTCACACCACTGTACATAATAAAATAATAATAATAATAATAATATTAATAAAATAATAAAGCATATAAATTTGAATTTGAATTTTAGAGGAATATCTGCAGGAATATCAATATCTATGACAAGGCACAGCTCCCAAGTGAAGCTTTCCTTTTCCTCTGACCAATGAAAAACGTGGTCATCAGAAGGTCACTCCCTGAGCCGAGCCTCTGAAATGGTGTTCCAGCTCCGTTTCGTCTCTGTTACTACCTCCTCTGCCAGTACAGAGCTGGGTCAACTCTACCCCCCCCATTCCGTCTCTGTACCTTTTACACAGAGCAGCGATGCAGAATAAAGGCGCAATGATGCCATCTTGGATAGGCTGTGTAAAAGGGGCTTTAGTTTAACTCTCTGATCCACTGCTTTTTTGTGATCTGTGTCCTTTGTTGTCTTATTGTCCTTGTGTTTGTACATGTACAGTGTTTTTTAAATCTGCACTTTTGGTGTAAGTATAAAAAAAATGGGAAGGTTATAAAAGGAAAACATACAGGTAGACCACGGAAGACGTCAAAGCATCAGGATAGAAAACTCAAAGCAATATGCCTTGAAAATAGAAAAATTTGCACAACAAAAAATGCACAACAAAACAAATGAAAAACAAATGGGCGGAAACAGGAGTCAATGTTGTGACAAAACTGAAAGAAATCGGCTGAATGAAATGCGATTTACATACAGAAAAGCCAAACGAAAACCAGCACTAACACCTAAACAGAAGAAAATAAGGTTGCAGTGGGCTAAAGAGAAGAAATCATGGAGTGTGGATGATTGGAGGAAAGTGATATTCAGTGATGAATCACAAATCTTCATTGGCCAAGGCGATGATGCTGGAACTTTTGTCTGGTGCTGTTCCAATGAAACATACAAAGATAACTGCCTGAAGAAAACAAGCAAATTTCCCATTTATGATATGGGGTTGCATGTCAGGTAAAGGACCAGGGGAGATGGCAATCATTACCTCAACTGTCAATGCACAGGTGTATTGTGCATTGAAATTTTGGACACTTTTCTCATTCCATCGATAGAAAATAGGTTTGGTGATGAGGAAGTCATTTTTCAGGATGACAATGCATCTTGCCACAGAGCAAAGAGTGTTAAAGCTTTTCTTCATGAAAGGCATATCAACTCAATGACATGCCCAGCAAACAGTCCGGATCTTAATCCGATTTAAAAGTTATGGAAATTTTAAAAAACGGTTCATGACAAGGCTCCATCCTGCAAAGCTGATCTGTCAAGCGCTATTTGAGAAAGTTGGAACCAGCTTGATGGAGAATATTGTTTTTCATTAGTGCAGTCCATGCCTCGAAGAATTCAGGCCGTCATATAAGCCAGAGCAACAAAGTACTAATTGTGATTTTTTTTGTTGATGATTCCATAATTTTTTCCCTCTACTTGATGTGGAAAAAAATATCCTATTATTGTTCATACTTACACCACATTTTAGACACAGCTGATTGGGAACAACCAACATATTTTGCCACACTATTGGATTTCCTTCTTGAAGGAGTTTGATAATCATTTCCATTGTTTCAATTGACAGCTCTCTTCTTGGAGCCGTGTTTCCCTTCAATTATCCAAGTCCAACAGCTCGTTAAGGTCTGCAAACACTCCCTTTTAACTGCAGACTAATTTGCATATTCAGACTTTTGCCGGTATTTGTTTTAGAAATACAAATTATAAGGTGATTCCATAGTTTTTTCCTCATCGTTGAGTGATTACATATTTTTTCCTCTACTTGATCTGTAAAAAAATATCCTAATAGTTAAAATAAATGCATTTAATTTATTTGAGGTATGTTTCATGAAGCCAGAATGTTCAACTATTAAACAAAATTAGTATTGTGTCAGATCTGTGATTTGTTTATTTGCTATGAAGTAAAACAGCTGGATGAACATCCTCTAAGTATGCTTATTCCATAATGTTTGCCAGGGGTTGTATAAGGAACAGGAAGGAAGGATGCGTGATAGCCTATGCATCACATACACTTGCTGAGGCTGAGAAGATCTACCACTTTCATTCTGGGACACTGGACATCCTGGCTCTTAAATGGTGTGTGAATAATTTTGAGACTACTCAATTGGCTCATCCTGCACTGTGTACAGGGACAACAATGGCCAGTGGGTAGCTGAACTAGCAGATTATCACCTGACCATCAAATAATGACCAGGTAGTGAGAACATCGACACTGACAGCATTTCTAGAATGTCTGTGGATATTGAGACCATGATAAAAGAATGTACAGAGGAGCTGTCATCCTGTCCAGTACAAGCCACGGTCTCTTGAGGCCTCAGACTCCAGCACAGTATGGTCCATGGCACTCAGTGCACAGAGATAAATAAATCAGAGGTATGTCCCTTTCACTTGCAGAGATCAGCCAGGCCCTGAGAGGCACTGAGAGTCTGCAAGGAAGTCTGTCTCCTGGTTGGAAACATGACCCCAAGGGGTGGAACAGGAAAGCTTTGTAATCCTTGGAAGGAATGAGTCTGCAAAGGATGTAAACAAGGATGCCCCAATTTATGAATACCTGAACATGGAAAAGTGAGAGACAGCGTAATGTCTTTGTTCCATGTGACCACTTAGAGATCCCACTCAAGATTGCTAAACCACAAAAACACAAGATGATAGTGACGATGAAAGACAGAATAATGCACCACCACCTCTGTCACCCTCTCTAAGTGGAAATCACATTGAAATGTATGAGAGGGAAAGAAGAAAGCAGCGGGCACCAAAATTCTTCACCTACTACAAGCTTGGTAGGCAGATCTATTTATGATCTTAATAAGGACATCTTACAAGGACAAATGCAAGCGTTAGACAGTTAGGACATATAGGTTAGACAGTTCTGCAAAATCTAATTATATGAGAAACCACTATCAAAACTATGTTGAAAATTCAGCTTGATTATAAATAAATTAACAGTAGCATTTCTGACTAACTTATAGATTTACTTAAAAATTATCTTTATTTATGCATCATTTGAGTTGGGCTCTGCCACCCCTCACTCCAGGCGATGTGCACAGCAAACATAGGCATACATAGTGAGCTAGAAATATAGAACTGATGTATTTGAATACCCCCGTTGGATAGAAGAGAAGAGGCCAACAGGTGAATGCCGGGGAGGTGGAGGGAGCGCAGGCAGCAAAGCAGATAGAGCATGAGCATTGGCTGCTTATTAGGCTGGCCGATTAAGGGCATGGAAGCGTGTGGCATGGTGGCAAGTTGTCTGACAGAATGTTGCATGTTATGCATGTTACACATAATTTATTTGCGCAACATTGACAACATTTTACATTTCTCTACATATTTATTTTAACTATTCAAAAAATAAAACAATGTACAGTAAATACTGTAAAACAAAAACAAGACATGGTAAGTGTGTTCAGTTAGTGTGACTTGCTGGAAATGGCGAGGCAGTTCACCATCTTCCTCATATACTCTACTATGAAGTGCTTTTAATTTATTTGCACCAGAAAGGCCTCTTGTTGTTGAAAAATCTGAAATGGAGTACCTGTACATCGCCAGCCACTGGCCATTTCCATGTTGCAAGTTTTGACAAAAGAAGAAGTCATTTTACCCACATGATGACATGGCAAGAAAAATAAAAATTCTAGGCCGTCCACAGGATCCATCAGTCATGCAAAAGAATAATCCCAGTGTTGCCAGCATGAAAACGAAAAAGAAAAAAAAAAGGAAAATTATTGACAAACATGGAAGTTAGACCTACATCTGGAACTGACACTAATTATTTTAACAAAAATATTTATTTTGGGATGGAGCATACCCATAATGTTAATGTTGACTGTTGTGCATAAATATAATAATAAATATATAAAATACCAGAACAGTAATCAGTGAAATAGGGCTTGTTACTGGAATTGTGATTAAGTACAGTCAAATGCACTGTTTTATTAATGAATCATCCTACAATGCTTAATCATATCAAGTACGCACAGTTTGTCCCACTACTTATACACACACACACACACATACACCCTCACTTTCTTTAGAATGGTAGATTCAATGAAAATCTAAACAATGTTATGGATTACCATGATACATAAAAACACAAACATATAAGAAGAGCGTAAGTAATCAAATATACATTGTCTCAACCCAGTTATCAGCAATAACATCCGTCTGATAGATTTTTTTATGTGGCAGTTGGATTTGAAGAGGCTGATACTTAGATTTGATGGACACATACATTTCTTTGCACCATTTTGATCTACAGCTGATGTTCTATGAACTGGGAAAGATGGGCGTGAACCGGGAAAGTCAATGTACAACGACCTAGACCATCATTGAATCTAGTCAAAAATACATTGACTAAAATGATAATACACACCAAAAAATGGCTGATGTCAGACTGAAATGTAGTTCAATTTAAAGGGAAAATCATGTCCAGAAGCCTGAACCACAACCACCAAATACACCTAGTTCATGTAACGTATTCCCAATATTGTTATGGAACAGAGTGTAAAAGGATTGTCGTCTTCATTCGACAACAACACAGATGAGGGAAACATATTTATTTGACAGATTTGGCATTAGGACTCTGTAATTCTCCATAGCTTGTACGGAATGTAATATAAATATATATGGATGGAGGGATCACGGAGGACTGCTGGAGAGATCTTCCCCCCAAATGTTTGTTAGTTCCTATTAGGAGGATCTGACTGAGGGCGGACCTCCCCGGCAACCTCCTAAGGGTTATTACAGGTAGCGGCTTTGCTGGTGAAAAGTCGGTCAGGCAACTGACCTGTAGGGTTGGCTTAGAAAAGGCGTCACAGCGGTGAGATCGCCGTTGCAGCGGTGAGACCACCGTCGCAGCGGTGAGACCGTCGTCGCAGCGGTGAGACCGCCGTCGCAGCGGTGAGACCGCCGTCGCAGCGGTGAGACCGCCGTCGCAGCGGTGAGACCGCCGTCGCAGCGGTGAGACCGCCGTTGCAGCGGTGAGGATTTCTGTCGCAGCGGTGAAGAATAGATGGCTGCGTCATGCTGCTGATGCTGACACTGCAGGCCAACTGCCTGGAGGGACATTATGCTTGAGGGACAAGAGAAGAAGCGATGCTTTTAGGGTTACACATCACCACCAGCAATATGAATGGCTTACCTTGATCAGGGCAGCAAAGATTTTTGGGCGCTGAGGATAGCCGCCTGGTCAGGTCGGATATACAATAGGAGAAGTACACGGATGAGGACCATCTGCCTAGTTGTTGGAGGGCTGCGGACATGATTCCTTGCATGGCGGCCAAGGTGGCTGCCCTGATTAGTAATGAGTAACCTGAATATGGCTGGGCCAACAATTCGCATTTTGACAGGATTAGGTTTAGATGATGGCTGAACCATGCCTTGGACATGGCGTTGTTACCTGGGATCGGGAGAGTGGTACAGTACCTCCGGGGCTGTTTTAGGTCTGAGAGATAAATAATTCGGCCTTGACATGAATGGGCAGAATGGGGAATAAATGTAGGCAATGACTATACGGCAGGTCCCCTGGGGGTTTAAAGTGACAGGTATCTGCGCAGTGAGTAGTGAAGGCACGGACGGGAATAATTGACAATGGTTGGAAGATTGCGATGGGAGATTTCTGGGGCCAACCATTTGCGAACCACTGGCCTTGGTAGTACCCCCAAAACGCACAGACAGTGCTGCATCTGTGAACAGATGGATAGACTGCTGACTTGACTATTTCCTTGTAAAGGAAGGAGGTGCCGATCCAGTTGTGTAGTAGCCTGAACCAGAGGCTGAGGTCAGACCGACACCCTTTATTGTGCGTGACGGTGAAAGCTGCTGGTGAGCGGCTTTGCAGCTGGGTCAGATGGGCTGGTGGACTGACCTGTAGGACCAGTGTAGGGCTAGCATAGGACCAGTGTAGAACCGGTGTAGGGCTGGTGACGAATCAGCTTAGGAACAGTTGATGGCCGGTGATGGACCGGTATAAAAGCGGCGCCACGCCACTGGGGAGCTGGAGCAGGACCTGTTGAGATGGTAACAAACTGGTGTAGAGTGGTGCCGAACCGCTGAGGGACTGGCGTGGAGCCACTGATGCCGGTGAGTAACCGGTGTGGAGCGGTGCTCGAAGGCTGAGGGACCGGGAGCGGTGGTGAACTTCCAATGAGCTGGGGTGGACCAGTGAGCGTGGCGCCGGCAGTGCCATGCTGCTGACAGCTGCTGGGCGACAAAGATCGAGCCCTGGCATGGCCGTGTTACCAGAGTGGCGACTCCGAGATTGATTTGACTCTGAGTGATAAATAGATCGGCATGGACGTATAGAAGCAGAGCGGAGAATTAAAGTGATGATAACTATAGAGCAGACCCCTGGGACTCGAATGCCCGCTACTAGACCTTTAATGGGGGGTTTAAAGGGGGTTAAAGCACTGGGTGATGGTGTGGTTATGAAGACACAGACGGTGAATATAGATACGGTTTAGGAGGCGTATAGAAGGCGATACGGAATGCAGCGAACAATTCCCAGGCGAAAACATAGGACTTGAGTGAGGACTCTACCGGACTCTCTCGAGTAGGCTGTTTGATGACTCGAGACGTTTGACCCAGGGCTTTCATTTAGGGCAGGACTAGAGCTGAGATGGATGGATTGGCATTAATTTGAACACGTCTGCGTGCGTGCCTTGGATAGCATCACGCCTTGACTGGCGAATTTAATGACGTTGACGAAGCTCCCCTTCCTTTCGCTCTCTCACACGCTCTCTCCAATCACGCGCCCATATCCCACTCGCGAGACCTCTCTCAACCTCCCGCAGCAACACACCACAACAACAATTTTCTGACAACACGTGCACACAACCTCAATGAACCCATACTTAACAAATAAACCCAACAAAAGAACTCTCAGGGTTAAACCGCAATGCCTGCTGGGAAACAGGGAGGCACATTGCCAACCATGTAGATCCGTCACTACACGATTTTTCTTTTCTGTCTTTATGAAGCAAATGCTTTTCTGATGAGATTAATGCTGTTGATTAACTCCATGGGAACTGGAGCTTATCAACAGGCATCTCATGTATGTATACAAAAGAAAGAAAGCACACAGCGAGGCCATTGGGAATATTTACACACAACTGCCAAGACATGTGATTGAAACATCTCAAAGGTTTTGTGCCAAACAGAATCTGACAGATTACGTTGTGACAATGAAAGAGCCGCAAACTGTGTCACATTTCGAGTCTCTATGACTCAGATGTCGGAATATGGACTTGTGTGTAGCCATGACCAGTCATTAACAGAGTTGAAGTGTGTATCGCACTCTAGTTCTGAATTATTAATTACCACTCCATCTTTTTAATCTTTTCATGACCTCCCTCTTTCCTCTCATTTACTACTTTACTTGATTCTTTTTTATGTGGTTTTGCGGGTTGCCATTTAAACGAGTAGTCCAGTGAATTAAAAAAAATGGCCGCTGTAGTGGCTTGGCTATTTACAAATGGCGGGTTTGTGCAGGATGTCCCATGTCGCACATTGATGGCCCAGTGATGCAGTGATTCTCTCTGACCAATCAGTAGTCTGCAGTGTTTTCACGTCACCTTTTGCTATCGCCTCAGCTCACTTGGAACCACGACGGAGGTGATACCAAAAAAGTACCAGGTACTATCTACAACTTTTGCCAAATGGAAAACTAAAAAAGGCCAGTCCAGAGTTGAGCCGGTACCATGCGGTCGAAAAGTGGCAATAGTTCACTATCAGAAACCACGATCAAAACTATGCAAATTCAGCTTGATTATAAATAAGTTAATAGTAGACAGACAACACTCAGATTTTCTTTATTTATTATGCATCATTTGACTTTGGCTTCTGGGCTGTACTGCTCATCATTCCTGGCAAGGCCATTGGATAGAAGAGTAGAGCCCAAGAGGTCGATGCAGCGGAGGTGAAGGTGCTTAAATAGGCCGGCAAATAGGCCGGCAAGTTGTCTGACAGAACTAGCTCCGCATGTTACGCATCATCTATTTGCACAACATTGTGGTATATTTTACATATGACATATGTCATATCGTATTTCTATATAGTATTTAATATCCTATTTATTTTAACTATTTATAAAACAAACTACTGTAAGTACTGTTAAACAAATACAAGGCAGTTCACCATTTTGTTGTTGCTGTTGTTGGAAAATAAATAGAAAATAATGTTAACATTCATAGAAACCTGCAATCATCACCATCGCAAACATTTTGTTTTCTCCCACACTGACACATGCATGTATTTATACTGTGATAGGAAAATGCAATAATTTATATTTTGCTCATATAACCTATGCTCACATAATCTTGTTAATCTCCAGATCGTGAAAGTTGTATTATACTTCATTTGTCTCCAGTTTGTGTATAGAGATAAGATTCTCTAGCTCAAAGGTTGTACCACACTCCCTTCGTCACCACAACATTTTTAATTGCTAAAAAAAAAGCCAGGTGCATGAGTTTTTAGATGTTTTTTGATATTCAGAACACTCCTTTCCATTCCCAGTTACTGCTTATCTACTCCCAGACACCGTTTCTCTATTCCTCTGTAACAAAGAAACAGTCATGATAGTAGAAAATGGCTTGCCGTACATGTCTTCTCTGCTTAGTTATCTTGCACGTGCACGATAAGATTGTGAACTGTGAACGCAGCCAAAAGCGCCCAGACTGTACACTGCTCTTTTTTTTTTCACACATGATGTGTGAAAAAAAAAAAAGAGATATTATTGTATGAAGAATGAAACATAAAACTGGGGGCATACACCCAAAGTTTTGTATATATAAAAACTCACTCCGGACAAATGTGCAGAGAGAGACTACTGTATGACTGTTTCAAAGTCTATCACTGTATTACTTTCCCATTTTGCAAAATAAATTTCATTCTAGCTAACTTAACGAGGGTCTCGGTTTGTTCCCGATAGCAAGGGTTTATCTCACCGACCACGCAGTGGAATTTCCACGACAAGCCATATTTACATATTTAAGTATTTTGTCTTGGAGCAGATTTTTCCTAAATGCCACTAAACCTTCCTAACCAAGAGGTTTCCCCTTAAAAACTGTTCACATGGCGGCCTTTCAGTCACACTCCACCCAGAAGAGCTAGTAAACAACTGGTCAGTGAATCAAAAAGGTATAGAAAAGTGGGAAGATTGAATTATCCATGTCAACATTATAACCTAGAAAATGTGTTGTTTGATAGGGGGAAAAGAGAGTTTTTTTTTGTGTGTAGCTATATATCAATAGCTAACGGTGGCTTCGTACTGTAGCTTAGCCCCCAATGTTCTGACAATGCTGGTGGCGTTACCTTCAACATGGCGGAGATATCCTTCAATCCTGTTGACTGAAAGTTTTTGTCTGGATCCTCTCTAGGGTATTTACATTTCTCTACTAACTTTTCTATCGTTTTCTCCTCAGAAGTTAGTTGTGAGGAGAAAAAAAAAATCAAGAAAATTAAAACAACAAACATCTGCTAGATGTAATGGGAACGGTAGATCTATGGGATTTCAACGACGCTAGGCAACAATATTGAATTCACCATTGTTCAATATATTTTGTGTTTTATATTTTATATCTTAATGATATAAGCAGTCAAATATTTTGGGGGATTTATGAAGGGGACAACTGTTATTAGTTAAAAATTTTTATGAAGAACCCCTAAATGTATTCCAAACAGGCATTATACATTGATTCTTGTATGCATGCGTTCATTGCATTGGTTGCAGCTTTCCACATGACAGCTGCAGTACAGTAATAGCGGTGCTGCTGAATCTGAATTTCAGATTACACACTTCTGTTGGGGACCTTGGACGTTCTTTTATTTTTTTGTGAATACAACACAAACAACAAGTTCCTCTCTCTCTCACACACACACACATATGGAGACAAGTTGTTTCATGTCATTTCTTTAAATATTTACATTTGCCACATGAGTGTGTATCCTGTTTGTGTGTTTGCAAGGAGCATGCTGACGCACTGTGGGGGAGGCTGGACGTCATTCACATTCAGCTGCCAGCCGTCCGCCAACACACGCAGACACAGATAAATTGAGTGTGTGTGTCCCCGTGAATTAATGTACTCTTACTTTTATATATCAAGTTGGGTCACTGATCAATATTTGATTCACTGCCT
>OMKR01111476.1:0-11820 GCA_900302355.1 Cyttopsis rosea | reverse complement strand
GTAATGACCCTGTTCTTCTTCACTGGCGGCAACATCCCTGTAAATACACACATAACACACATTATAATACACACTGTGCCTACACATGTCTACATAATTGTTATTATTATATTATTATTATCGTGCTAAACGCTAAGTTTAATGCTGAACGCTCATATAAATCAATAGAAAGTCGTTTTAATCGCTGTAGTAGCTGAAGATTCCACTGAATGAAGGCAGATCAGCTGCAATGTGAGTAACTCAGTGCGGCCGCCAAACTGTCCAAGTAGTTGACGGACCTGGAATAAACAACTTAAATCACAACTTGTTTCTTTTAAAGACGAATCCAGAGATAAAACGGCACAAATTCCAACCTGAAGGCGGAGACGGATGAGAGTGTGGATCCTGGTGCGGGAGCGGGGAGCAGCGGGGAGCAGCGGGGAGAAGCGGAGCCGCCTGCTACGCCTCTAGCTGCGTCTGCGGGGAGCAGCTCCTCACCGCGGCTGCTTTAAAGCCGCTCATACCCCGGCCCCGGGACCGTTATATACTCAGGGGAATACCGGCGGATCATATTATTCCCATTATATATGTATTATTATATGTGTTATTATCATTATATATGTGTTATTGTAATAATTATTTTGTATTATTATCATTATATACGTATTATTATAATAATTATTATATGTATTATTATCATTATATACGTATTATTATTATAATTATTATATAAATTATTATCATTATATATGTATTATTATTATCATTATTTTATATACAATTATCATTATATATGTATTATTATTATAATTATTATATAAATTATTATCATTATATATGTGTTATAATTATAATTACTTTATGTGTTATTATCATTGTTATTGTTGGATCAGATTACTGGACTCAAGTGCAAGCTTTACTATTGAGCAGGAACATTTTTCTTGTTGTACAACGACATTCATCGAGATGAATTCCTTTCTTTTAAAATGTTAATTATGCCTGACAACGTGTTTTCCTCGATGATTTACCAAGATGGTAATGAACAAATGTTTATTCTTTGACTGTGAAATAGTAACTTGAACGAATAACTTTATTTTATCATTTATAAAAATATAAATAAAAATAAAAAAACAATAAAATTCAAAGATAAATTAATAAAGAAAAATAAGAAATTAATTATAGTAAAAAAAAAACCAACTTCCTATGTTTTAAACCACTTCCGCTATTCAGTCGCTGCGTGATGACGTATATTTCCCGCGCCGGTGGGGTATAAATACCGGGCACCACCTCTTTCTGGTCTTTCTGTCCCTCTCTGGACGCTTTACTGGTGAGCGGCGGCGGCGCCCGCGGAGCTAGCAGCTAGCAACTAGCAGCTAGCAGCTAGCACCACGTGGCCTCCAATATCTGTCTGGAGAAGCTTGTTTATTTCCAACTTGACGAGTTGGCAACGGCCGTGTGTGTTGCGGGTAACGCGGCCGTGTTGCCGCGGAGCTGCGTGGGCCGCGCAGCTCCGGGCCCCGTGTCGAAACATGGCGGTGCAACGTGGCGGCCTCCGTGGAGCGACCAGCTGCGTCTGCTCCTCCGCGACGCCACTCGTCCCCACGTGGTCTCGGGTGAGACGGCATGTCTTCGCTTGCACTGCATAACTAAGAGAAAAGCCCTCCAGTCGTGATGAGATTTGAAACTAAAGCTGGAATTACCGTCAGATTGTTCAGTGTTGATCCTAGTTTTCTGAATCGAGGGGGTGGTTGTTGTACAAATTTTATTTAAATGAACAATATTTAAGTTGAGTGATCTCCATCTAGGAGTCTGATGTGGGCATCTGCTGCAGGACCGGAGCTTTCCAGCAGGTGGTGCTGTGCACCAGGTAGGTCCTATACTATTGGCAGTATTGCCATTAATCTATAGTTATAATCTGTAATGTGAATGTTTATTTTTAATAATTAGTTTTGTTTATATTGGTTAACTTTTATGGCCCAAAGTTGAGATTTAGATTGCATAATATCTAAGATTATGGCCTTGTATGTTTATTGCATTCAGGCTTTTTGTATATTGGTAATTCTCACCTTACTTTTGAATGTGAGCTGCTGTGACTCAAAGTATCGTGTCTATGGAACTTAATTTCCAGGTGAACCGCCATCTGGTTGGACTCCGTCGATGGGCCGTCCGCTCTGTCCGGGACAGAGGTGAGTTTTACGGTGAACTGGGAACCAGTGCAGAACGCTCTGCTCCCGGTTAGTCGTTGATGAGAACCTTGTATAGGAAGTGCCGTCCGATGCGACAACTGACGATGATTTTTTTACAAGTTTTCTGAGATTAAGCTGGTTCTGTTATTGGCGCTGTTAAACAAATCCATCAAAATGTTAATTTAACCTCCTTTATGTCGTAGGTTCTGATGGGAAACTGAGAATCCAGAAGCTAGACCTTAAGGTGAGTGAAGAATCCTGCTGAATGGAACCATTTTAGGACCATAAACTCCCAAATGCTGTTGTGATGATATCTAAAACTAATGCTGGAATTACCGTCAGATTGTTCAGTGTTGATCCTAGTTTTCTGAACACGAGGGGCGCAGTTGTTGTTCCATGTCCCTTGTATGGAATATTTCTATAAAGTTGCATCGTGTTCTTCTAGGAGACTTGATGTCTGAATCCACTGCAGGATCGGAACTTTCCAGGAGGTGGCGCTGTGCACAAAGTAGGTTATTAAAATTACATTATCGATGATGGGAAATGCAGAACACAGCCCCTTGTGCTAAAATGACTTTCCAGCATTGACAAAGTGAGGGGTTTCTGCAAGAACTTGCATTTTAGCTTCCTTTTTGTTGCCTAAAGTTTATATTTTACTAGAATTCCAAGCACATTACTTTTCATTTTCTGAACACAAAAACGATCATAATGCAACTTATTCATTGGTTGCAGCTTTTGGAAATTATTTAGAGCTCTGGTCAGCCTCTAGATGTCATGCTTTGTCTTTGTATGGAAGCAGGTAATGGAGTTAACTACTGCCCCTAGTGGTCTGGACTGGAAATTGACCACTACTCACTAGTTATTACCACTATACACCAATTCTATTAGACTGTTGAATAACATTCTACTCAAAGACACTTGTCAATTACTAAATACAATATTGCTCAACTGTTAAATTATTTATGCAAAATAGTTAAAATAAATACTTGTTCTGTAACTTTTGCCAGTTGATTTAGAAAGTGCTGTGGGATAAGACTTCCACTTAAATTAATCAAACTGATTTCCTTTTTAAGGTCAATTTGTGGTTCTGCAGCTTGGTTTCAGTTTTAAAAGGTGAGTTTTAACTAAATTTCTTTCCATATCTGAATCTTTTGAAGAAAACACCACCAATGTTGTGATGAAATTCTAAACTAATGCTGGAATTACCGTCAGATTGTTCAGTGTTGAGCCTAGTTTTCTGAACTCTTGGAGGTTGTAGTTCATGTTTTCTAAAATACTGAATATGCTTGTTTCACCATATGTTGTGACTTTATTTTAGGCTTCACTGAAGGAACGAATGGAGGCTTCCTGGAAAGGCTGAAGATGACATCATGCACCAGGCAGGTTTACATTTACTTATGGAGACTAGCTCCTTGAACAGCAAGTTGATTTTTATATCAATGATGCTGATGAAATCCAAACAAACAGCTGGAATTACCGTCGGATTGTTAAGTGGCGATTCTTGGTTTTCTGAAAACATTGATGTTGAAAAATATCTTTGAACATTACAATGAAGTAGATTCTGAACATGTCTTTGTTCTTGTGCAGGAGGTGGAGCCATATGGTAAGATTCTGCATCACTTGTTGATCATTGTGTGCAATAAAGTTATAACTGATTTTGCAAGATAAAGTTTCAACCTCATTATTTCAAACGGATTCTGCATCACTGACCCAAATTCCCAAGGGGAAGTACAATTTAGGTCAGTTACTCAACCATCAAGCTAAATGGGTGGTGCTGTGAAAATGTTGCAAAATTGTGTTTCCTGCACAATTCACATAATTGCTCTATTACAGCAGAATCACAGCTGGCTGCTGTGACATGGGAAGTTGCTGACTTCATGCAAATGAGCAGTGTTGGTATTGGGTCCAGTCATGTTGAGTAATGGGTCACAGGTTGCAGGTGCCATGGGATTATTTTACAGGGAAGGCTGGAACCGCCAGTCCGGTCAACACTTAGATTTATTTTACTGAGTGCAGCAGTCTGGATAGACAAGGAATTTCATCAATTTGAATTCAGTTTGCATTTTACCTTTCGGTGTTGGTGAAAGGAAAAAGCAATTAAAGAGTCACCACTAGAGGGACACTTCAGAGTCAGAGCAGCTCTCAGAAATAAATTCTATGAATTTGTTGAATATAAACTAGCATTGATTAAAAAGACAAAAGTTGACCTAGATAAGACATAATTTCAAATAAGGTTACAATGTCATGGTCTAGATGGATGAGCTGTTTTAACACTTTGAAATAGTAAATCTAGCATTTTGTACAAACTAATACATTTTTATCAAAACAATGCAGGAATTGTTTGGATTTAGAAAAATCAGTTTCAAATTTTCATAGTTTAACATTCACGTTGAAGTGTGTTTAGTGGCAGTGAGGTTGCAGATTGGGAGGCACGGTGGCTCAGTGGTTAACACTGTTGCCTCACAGCAAGAAGGTCCTGAGTTCGATTCCCGCCTGGGGCACTGTTGGCACCGTGCTCCGGTGGGTTATCGCCCGATCAGGGGCCTTTCTGTGTGGAGTTTGCACGTTCTCCCCGTGTTCGCATGGGTTTCCTCCAACATAAGGACCCCGACTAAAAACGTGCAGAACACTTCCTGTCCTGTCCCTGACCACGGCATGGACCCACCACCTGGAATTGGTCCCCGGGCGCCGACAAAGTGAGGGCTGCCCACTGCTCCTGGCTGCCCCTGGAGGAAGGACGGCCAGGATGGGCTAAAAGCAGAGACTATATCTCATCGTTCGCCACTCCTGCATGTGTGTGTGTCACCCTCCGCATGTGTGTGGTAAAATGTGTGATCAATAAATCATTCTTATTCTTCTTTGGTCAATACTGTATGGCTCTACCACATGAAGGTGGAACCCATTGGCTGGTCATTTACATAACAGAGCACAGAGACAGCTACTTTTTCTGACTCTTTTGGAAACTCCCCCCATAGCATTGATTTCTCTGACTGTATATCTAGATTTCTGTATCAAAACTGTGTTAATGTGTATCTTTCTACAAAACAGGTACAGGATGAGTTATCCAAGACATGCGAACAACACTGTCTTTTTCCTGTATATTATATGAAAAAGGGCATCTTGTCAAGATGTGATGAGGAAATATATTATCATGATTGAGGAAATGTGTTCTAATGATTCTATGGTATGTTAAATTTGTTAACAAGATACAAGCTGGTGTGCGCGTGATTGTGGGTTTATATGTGTGCAGGGTTCACAACTCGGTATGTAAATTATTTTATAACAAGTAAATGAAGAAAATAATACATGACTGATATTGTGTTCATATCGATTTTTCATTCACAGTCTGCAGCAGTTTACAACCGTTAGAAAAACTAAACAAAACAAAAAACACAACAGTTGAACAAAATAATTACTAGTTCATACAAAGACAAAATTACTTCAATAATCATTCGATAACACATTCAAACAAAAAATTACACAAATAAAATAAAAAACATCATAAATCAAAATTTTAAAAACAAAAAATCAAAACTTTAACCACGACTGTGTTATATCAGGTGATTTAAAAGTACGCTTCTGAGCTTGAACATTAACATCAGGAGTTTTAAAAACAGGATCATCATACACACATCAACATCATCCTACCCGTACAACCCTTTGCTCTTTTTGAGTTCTTTCAATATGTAAAACCTGTGTCAGGGTTTTCTCCTTCTGCACTATTTACAGTGGAACCACATCAGAAGCAAATCGGTGCGAAAGCGTCACGTTATTTTCTATTCACACCGGGTCCGTCTCTGACGCGCTACTAAGCAGCACTCTCCAGACTCACTTTCACTATCACTGAAACTACAAATTGTGGAATATATCAACCTTTAAAGTGAATCTTTGCCTTTGTTTTCAACCCTTTGCTTTTCATTTCATTTGCAGTCTGTTTATGAATGTAGTTGGATTAGTTCATGAGATTCGCATCCATTGTTTACATTTGTGGAGAATCCTACGGAGCTTGATGGACACTAGGACCCCAGGGCTACCTGAGCTGAATTCCATGTCAGTTTTCCCTCAGGCACCTTTCATCTCAGTTAGGACCCGGGGTCCGTGATGCTAATGCTAATGCTAATCTCTGTGGAGTGGTTACGGTGGAGAGTTGATTAAATTCTTGAAAAATAAATTGAAAATAAAACAACAAACTGTTCCAAGCCATCCATGTCAAATTATGTTATTGGAATCCACCATGGATAGAGTGGTCCCAGTGCATCCATCGTGTGTTTATATATAATATGTGTATATATGTTTTTACATAATTGATAATATAATTGATAATAATAATTTATATATAAGTGAGGTTTAATTTCTTGAACTGTGTTCCACTGATCCATTAAATATCTCCATCTTATCTAGACTCCACTGAGTCAGACCGCAAGTTGTCGCTTACATAAGAAACGCTATTGTGGGTTATCACCACCTAATCCTAGCCACCTTTAGGGAATACCCCCCGACCCTTTCAGACGTTCCATTTGTCTCTGTCGAGGTCGATGTGCACGACTGGGAATAAACCATTTGCCTTTGTAACCATATACACTGTTAAACCAGCACAAAAAAAAAACGTAAAAAAAAAACTTCATTAGTTGTGAAGTGGAGGTACTGCTGCAGGAAGTTAACAACAAACGGGCTGTGATATTTAGTAGCGTCACCAGTGGATATAAAATAACACCAAAAAAAGATGCATGGGATGCAATTACTAGTGAATGCAGTATACGGGGAAGGGCGCACAACTGAATAAGTAAAAAAAAAGTTTGATCTCAAATCTGAGGTAAAAAGAAAAGATAACCAAACACAGAAGAGAGATGCAGACCACTGGAGGGGGATAGGCTTGCGCAGAGCTATCTGAGCTGGACCAGCGCATCGGGACTATTATTGGAAACACAGCACTCTCGGGTGTGGCTTTAGCTGAGCATTTGGACACACATTGGAACAAGTGACATATTTAACATGTAAACACCAGTGTTTAAAACCTAAAGGTGGCTGACTCTTTTTGTGAATAAGTGTTCTATTCTTAAACATGTCCATGTGGTTAAAAAGTGTTACCTAATTGGTTAGTTTGTATGCAAAATTTAAACATTTGCTTTTGCAGTATAGACCAAACATTGCATTATTGAAACCCCCCAAAATAATAGGTCACTACAATGGTTTGAATTTCATCATTTATTCACAGATGAACTCCCAGAGGCAACCACCCTCTGAGGCGGAACCTGGCACTTCACAGCCAGTACCTTCCTGGAGCAGTATCTCCATGTGTGCACCAAGGTCCCCTTCAACTGCCCCAACTGATCTCTGATGATCACACGTGACAATCAGGAGAGAATGGCCAAATGCTCAAACACTTGAGATATTCTCAACGCTGGCCACAATCTCAGAGAAATTTAAAGAAATTTCTATACATTTAAAAAGATGTATGTACAGTATATGATTGAAGGACACCTCCTGTTGAGTCTGACGGTTGGTGAGTGGTGTCATTAACCAGGGGGGCAGGGCATATCCTCAATCTCCAAATAAAGTAAGTCATTATAGGAATAGAAACCCACTGTTGCCGGAATTTATAATTACTCAAAGATGCATACCAATGAGCCATGCATCTCCAGCAGCTCCTTGTTTGCGGCGCATGCCCACAGCACTGTTCTGTAGAATGTAGGAGTCGTGTGCACTGGGAAGCATGGAAGACCAATATTGAATGACCAATAATGAATATGGAAGACCATATTCAGAAGGCAGTTCTGGGAGTTGCAGATGAGTTGGACATTTATGGAGTGGTATTGCTTGCAGTTGAGATATAGGAACTCGTCACTCTCTGCAAACAGATTCACGTGGTCCTGGAAGATGCGTTCCCTCCTCAGGGAACGATCTGCAACAGCCTCAAGCAGCAGTAAATATGCCATTGTGCGAGTAGGCCTAGGGTGCAGAAATAGGCCTACTTTGGGCCTATAAATAGTGTGATCAATCACTGATTATTGAATGCCATGGTTCCCAATTCAATTTATTTGAATTGAAGTGTTAGTGTAGGATTTTTTTTAACCATAATGCTTTGTAAAATAATGAAAATATTTATAATATATATAAATATATTATAAATTATGAAAATATTATTGGAATTGAAATACTATAATATTATACAACTGTAGAATTGAGGAAAACAAAATAATCAAATATTTTGCACAAACATGTCAGCACTCAAATGTGATTAAGTGTGCTCTTGAGTGTGTGTAGATTCTGTTCTTACCTAAGAACAAATCCAAAATAACAAAACGGTCAATGTCTGAATCATTTAGAAAACTGTGTAAGTGGGTTTTAAGAAGAGATTTCTTCTGAAGAACGGTTGGTGACTGAGGCCCAGTGAGTCTACCCCATAGGGGAAATTCAGGATGTAAACAAACTCCCGACTTTTGCCCCCCTTCCTTGCGATATGGTGGCCAAAAAATACACAGGGTTGCTGAGAATTGATTGAAGAATTGATTAATTGGGAACTTTGCTAAGTGAAAGCAGGTGTATAAGCTGTCATGTCTAGTGAGGACTTGTTTTTGTATATTATATGTCAGATTCTCTTCATCAACCACTCGTTTAGTCACTCACAGACAGCCAGTTTGAGCTAAACAGGTCGCAGCACCAGGGAGTTTTGAGCTTCTTGCCATGGTTCCATCACATTACAGGAAGTCTTCTGATTCAATTTCATTATCGATAATATGGGCAATTCACAATGTCACTTACAATCTGGAAAAAAAAAGAAATGCATCCATGAAAACAAACTCCACTTACAAAATGTTAGCACAGACACACAAACAATCAAACTATGTTACACTGCCACAAGTGGTAGGCGAGCCCCCTCTAGTGGAGTGGCGGAGGTATCAGGTTTCACATGCAAAAATTCAAAAACATAAAGAATATTCATAATACTATTACATTTCAATTAAAATAATTGCATCAATTTCATCAAATTATTAAATTACACCAAAATCCATGAGCAGTGGATCTATTTGGAGTGCACATAGTCAATACACTTGACTTTTAATAGTCAGTAAACTGCAGACAGATAGCTAGCTCATGGTCTATTACTGTAAAGTACTAAGTACCGTATATATATTTTGGGGTGGTCTATTGGTGTAAATAAAATATGGGAACCACTGGATTACAGTGGTTCAGATACTACACTGATAATTTCAACAGTCTGTGAGTTAGTCATGTTAGTGGATGGGTAGGAGTAGACATCAACGTACTAATCAAATAATAAGTATTAAACAATAACTAGCTAACTAGTCCATGCATGGATGTGCTATAACTGCATTATACTATACTATATTATACTATACAATATTGTACTATACTATATTATTACCATATCATCATACAATGTTATTTCATACTATACATCATACTACTATATTATACTTTGGTCATTATGATACCACCTGGGATTATGAATCATTATAAATTGTAAATAGTATACACTTTACTATACAGTTAGCCATACTTCTATAATTATTCTACTTTCTGTACTGCTGTTGTGATGCCATTGCAAATTTTTGGCTGCAATGTTGTTGTTAATTTAGGGTAACTGCCATTTGCCCACATTGGGCTCACTTCTACTAGTTAGATATGTGGATAAATATTACTTGGTGATTCTCACATATGTTTTTTTGTATTTTATATTATTATTATTATTATTATTATTATTATTATTATTATTAATAAAATAATAATAATAAAATAATAATAATAATAATAATAATAATAATATTATTATTATTATTATTATTATTATCTCTATCTTATTTCTAATCCCTTATCCCTGTTCATAACCCTTATTTTCCCCTTTAACAAGCCTTACATCAGCCCTTTCCCACATCCCAGAGGTACTGTGTACACCACGGTTAATTCCCCTTACCAAGCCCATTGGTCAACGCACACACACACACACACACACACACACACACATGCACACACACACATGCAGCATCACAAATATGGGTTGAATGAGTTGTATGTATGCAGGAAAGGATTTATTTGAGCCCTCCACTTACAAAAATGTGTGTGTGTGTGTGTGTGTGTGTGTGTGTGTGTGTGGCGGCCTCACCCTTGGCTGCTGTTCCAATATGAATTGGAGGCACAGCGCTGAGATCTGTGGGTAGACCGACATAAACACCTCCATAGTTTCTGAGGAGCAAAAATTAACGATCACACACTGAAATGACAAGCTAACATGCAAATCTGTGTGCCAGCAAAGAGAACTTTAGGACAACACCCAAATACTGATGCTGGCTAACGTTGGTTGTTGGCGGAGAGAAATTTCCCCCAATATGAAAATCGCTGAAAATCTCATGTGATGTCTGCTGGAGAACCGCGCAGTCCTAAACTGGTCTGGCAAGTCACAACTTGAAACAAAATTTTCAGATTTGAACCATTCCGACCATTTATTTGGCAAAATTTAAAAGTGCCGTTTTCCCCACTGTGGATTTGTGCGCTGCTAAAATCACAAAACAAACCTGTGGGCTCAAAGGGTTAAACACCTGATTCCATCAAAAATCTATTGAAACGATAGTGTTTAATTTTCTAACCCACCAAAATACGTTTATTTTCTTTAGAATTATCTTGCACTCGTATCTGGTTGAATTTAGAAACAGGTTCTCAGGCATTTAAATTCGAGGTTGCTCTAATGGTCGATGTATGCTTTGATTGTAAGTCGCTCTGGACAAAGTGTCTGCTGAATGAATAAATGTAAATTGTAAATGTTGGTCCATCACTTCTACGCCACATTATATTCAGAAAGACATGCTCCCAGACATGATCATGACTCACATTTTCTTATCATCTTCCTGTGCTTGCTCCTCGGCTCTGTCATTGAGAAACCAAACAGCAGCATGGCAATTAACCACACAAAGACACACAGACCCACATGCACAATCTACATGTTCCATTTTCCCATCTTAAGAGGCTGCAGTAAACACTCCTGGCTGGCCAAGCAGTCTGACAACCAGGTGGTTAAAAAGGAGCAAGGCATTAAAGGAGCGTGCAGCTCAGCAGTACTCACACTTCAATGTCTGATGCTTCAGCTTGGCCTGCAGGGAACACAAACACACTGTTTACACATCGAGAGGAATATGTTTATATATATATACAGTGGTGTGAAAAAGTGTTTGTCCCCTTCCTGATTTCTTATTTCTTTGCATGTTTGTCACACTTAAATGTTTCAGATCATCAAACAAATTTAAATATTAGTCAAAGACAATACAAGTAAACACAAAATGCAGTTTTTAAATGAAGGTTTTTATTATTAAGGGAGAAAAAAAATCCAAACCTACATGGCCCTGTGTGAAAAAGTGTTTGCCCCCCCTGTTAAAACATAACTTAACTTTGGTTTATCACACCTGAGTTCAATTTCTCTAGCCACACCCAGGCCTGATTACTGCCACACCTGTTCTCAATCAAGAAATCACTTAAATAGGACCTGCCTGACAAAGCGAAGTAGACCAAAAGATCCTCAAAAGCTAGACATCATGCCGAGATCCAAAGAAATTCAGGACCAAATGAGAAAGAAAGTAATTGAGATCTGTCTGGAAAAGGTTATAAAGCCATTTCTAAAGCTTTGGGACTCCAGCGAACCACA
>OMKR01111475.1:0-10990 GCA_900302355.1 Cyttopsis rosea | reverse complement strand
GTCCGGCCTGAAACTCTCACCTGCGCAACAGTTCCTCTCAGTAAATAATATTCATCATTAATTGGTACCTTTTATTTTCCCGTTGTTCTTCAACAAATTTAATTAATGAAACAATTATGAAATATATTTATGACCGAAATAAGAACACAATTCTTATCTGTTGATCAATTACAAAGCAAGTGGCGGTTTTAGGATATTATACTGAAAGAATGGTTCAATTAAAAATGCCTCTCATGGGAAAAACTATATATTTTATTACTTTCCTCAATTAAAGATTGAGAAATTAAAAACTACATTTTTAATGGCATAAAGCTAAAAGATGCGGGATTAATGGTGCTACTGGTGCAGGGCCCGTTCCAAACGTACCTGTTCTTTATTCCTTCTTCCTTCTTCTTTGTGACATATGACAAAAACAAATCAAAGTTTATTAATATTACACGTGTCGCGTGTCCAAATTGCACCAAATTGGGTTAAAATTGGGCATCCTTGGGTCCCCAGAAATACACCCACCAAGTGCTGAGTAGATCAGATGAAGGGTTGTCAAGATAATCGAAGGACACACATACATGCAGAATGTATGTGTGTCCTTAGGGGCTACGCTCCTATTGGTGCACATCCAACCTGTGTAAGCGGAACTACTGAAATTCATCACGTGACTCGCTTCAGCCAATCAGGATGGAGCAGCATAGCCTATATAACACCGAAGGTCCCGCTTTGTCCTCTTTTCCAATTCAGCAGCAACTGAATATGTTCATCACTCATCGTAGACGACTCCAAACCCAAGATTTCCGTCGCCGAGTCAAGCAGGAACCTACACGCATCCTCAGCATTTTGAGGATGGCTACTACGCCAACAACAACATTTTAAAGAGCCCCCTGCCTATGCATCGGGCTGGCGGGGTTGTGCGACTCCCACGACAGGTGTTGTATCTGTCTGGGAGGGGAGCACGCTCTCGCCGGGCTCACGGATCCACCACTGAGCAGGCCTGCCGCAGCAAGTGCTTTACAGAACACGCACCGCTGGACCAGGCCACACGGAGACCAGTGTGGACGAAGGGGACATCACAAACCGACACCCGCGGATGACCTATCATCAAGTACGAGTATGCCGTGGGGAACCTCGGCGGCACTGTTGGGCCCAGTGGGCCTGCGACTCCCTTAAAGCACAGCTAGGGGGCGTCTATGAGTGTAGGGCGTGTGCGTACCTGTTGAGGTCACGTCAGGAGTTCCTGGAAAAGAATGAGACGTGTTCTGCTGTTTTTTTTCCGGCTCAGTTAAGGTATATGAGGTGCGGCAGGTGTTTAGGGGGGTCAGGGACAGCCAGGGTCAGGTGGTGACGGGGGCGAACATGATGGTGCGGGTCGCCACCGACCACTATCGCGCCCTTTTCTGCAAAAGGGTGGTGGACGAGGTCCGGGCGGAGGGTTTTTTGGAGCGTGTCGCTTGGCAAGTGCCACCGGCCGAGGGTTTGGAGGTCCCCCTCACTCTGGAGGAGCTTGAGAGTGCCCTTCGTAGAATGGGCAAGCGAAAGATCCCGGGCATCGACGGGCTGCCGGCTGAGTTTTACCTCAAGTTTTGGGGGGATACTTGGTCCGGTGCTGCTGGAGGTGCTGACCGAGGTTCTCCGCGCGGGGGCCCTTGGAGGGACGATGGGGAAGGGGGTGATTTCCCTTCTTTTTAAGAAGGGCAATGCCACTGACCTTAATAACTGGCGCCTGTTGACCATGCTGTGCGTCGATTATATACTCCTAGCTAAGGTCCTCGCCGATCGTCTGCATGCAGTCCTCCCGGATGTGGTCCACGTTGACCAGACGTGCAGGGTGGCTGGGCGCTCTGTGAGGTGGAACCTCCAGCTCATTAGAGACGCTGTTGCTTGGGTGGAAGATAGAGGTCAGCCCCTCATGGTGATCTGGTCTCATGGTCTAGATCAGGCCAAAGCTTTCGATTGGGTCCACTGGGGCTTTATGTTCCAGGTCCTAGAGAGAGTAGGTCTAGGGACTGTTTTTGTTGGATGGTTGTGTACTTTGTATGCGGCAGTGGGGAGCGCGGTTTGCGTTAACGGTCATCTAAGGGAGCCTTTTGGGTTGCATGCGGGGGTGAGACAGGGGTGTCCGCTCTTGCCTTGGCTCTACATCCATTCCCTGGCGGCAGCCATTAGGGCTGATCCGGGTGTGAAGGGTCTGCTGGTACCAGGTAGTGGTGGCCTTAGGGTCAAGCTGTCCCAGTATGCAGATGACACTACTCTGTTGCTGGACAGTGATGCTTGCCTGTCCCGTTCCCTAGAGATCTTCCAGGACTTTGGCTGTGTGTCTGGCGGGGAGTTAAATCTCGGTCTTAAGTCCTCGGTCAAGTTCTTTTGGCGGTGGAAGGACAGGACGAATGTACCAAGGGGGCTGTTGCTCTGCAAAGGTCCCCTGAGGTTACTCTGGGTCGATTTTGAGGCGGCCCACAGCACGAGGCCAACTGGACCAGGCGGTTTGCCACCGTCCGGAGGAAGGTCGGCCTCGAACATGCAGAGGACCCTCACGCGACTCGTGTTCAGTTTCATGTGGGGGGGGGTATGAGTACGTGGCGAGAGCCCGTATGTTGGCACCGTTCGGGGAGGGTGGAAGGGATGTGCCTCACTTCCCGTTGAAGTTGGACTGCTTTTTTGTTTCTTTCCTGTTAAGGGAGCTGTCCTCTCCACTGGTTCACCCATCAGGACATTACCAGGCAAGGACGGTGATGGGGGTTTTGGGCAATTTGGGGTCCCGGTCGGAGCAGGTTCTGTGGCACTATGGCCAAGTGGCGAAGTGGCTCTGGGCCCATCCCGAGGCTTTGGAAGGGGGCCTGGGGCCGGATCAGAGGAGGCTTTATTCCGAGACTAGACGGGGGTGGCTGTCGTGGGCATCCCTGTGGCAGTCTGGTTGGCGGTCCAGCTGCCCGGCCTGGATAACGGCCTCAAGGATTTTAACTGGTGCTGCCTCCACAGGGGGAGGAATTGGGGGGTGGAGGGGGTTGTGAGGAAGGCGGAGGAGGATTTGCGAGGGAGGATCAGGGCAGATGCGAGGAGATGGAGCCAGAATGCGGCCCTGGAGAGGTGGAAAGGAGGGATGGGTTTGGTGTAGGGGTTTATGGTGGTTTTTGAAAACTGAGAACACAGCGACACCTGGTGGTCTGCAGCGGTTATAGCAGCGACATAATTCGCCACTATGGCACGTGTTGATTTTATAACTTCAATCTCATATGATGCAGAATAAAACAAAAACTATAAGAGGGTTCGTGTTTCCAATTTGATCTTCTGGTAATCGTCTTTAATAATTAAAGCGCTGCAATAAGTGCATGGGTAGGGTTCGTATCAAGGTGTCCTTGTTTCATTTTTAGGACAGCGCGGGAAGTTTCAAACGTAGCAAGCCACTTCCGTTTCCGATGTCTCAGTGACGTGAGAAGTGTCTGACGTCAAAATCACGTGGTAATCGTAAAGCGACCCGAGCCCCGCCTCCAAACAAGCGTCGTACGCGCTTACGTCCGTTCGTTTACCCTCAAACGCTCAGACGACACAGACCGAGCTAGCGGCTAGTTAGCCTCCAAGCTAATCATGGTGAACGTGAAGAAGCGGAAAGGTCGAGTTGTTATCGACTCCGACTCCGAGGACAGCGCCAGCGACGACAACCTGGACCAGGTAAGGGCGCGACACCGCCGAGCGGTCGTAAAGACGACCCGTTCGGCCGACACGCTTTGACGGTCGAGCTAATGCGAGCAAACCCGGGCGATTGTGCTCCGTCTCCGGGGAAGCTGAGCGGAGGCCCGACCCGCTGAGCGGACCGCGACGCCTGGAGGAGCCGCGCACAATTCACCCCGCAAAGTTCACACGATTCCCGAACCGGGCCGTTGCTGACACGGCTGCAGAAGCGTGAGAATTATCCGGCTCTTGGGTCCAGAAATGCGCCAAACGCTGCGGCAACGAGCCGTAGCAACCACGGCTAGCAGCAACGTTAGCCGGCAGCTACATTCCTGGATCCTCGGTGTGTTGTTGTTGGGAATCACCCGCCACCCGCACCGTGCCTCAGATCCACCTGAAAGCACCGCAGGGAAATGCTGCTGTTGTTGTATAAGTACAAGCCGGGCAACGGGGTTTGCAGAACGGGCAATGAAATGTTTGGAAAATCAAAGCATAAAATATAGTACGACACATTCAGGAAGTAAAAGAAGATATATGTGCAAGTACATGCATACAAATTGGAGCCAATCCCGTTAGGTTGGGGCGAGAGTGGCCAACAGCACTTTGTATTATTTATTTAACATAAATTAATACAAAGGTAGTTGTGCAGAACCATGTCCCGAATGACGTCACGCACCTCGGTGTTGACAAACAAGCTTCTTGCAAGCTGAGCGTCTCTGGCTCCCAACTTAGACCCTTGGTTATTTATGTGAGCTATTTAAAGTCCAAATCCAGTCGCCCGTGTCTATCAAATGGTCATTTGCAAAGTTAATTCGTGGCTTGCCCACTGATGGTCCCTGTAAGCAGTCCGTGTAAGGCTGAAACACACATTTTTAAATAGTCACCAGAAACAAGTCAATTTCAAGACTGGATTTTATAATCATAGTCAACTGAGGCATAAAGTATGACAATGTTTTTAAATGTTTTTTAACCTGTGACCAAGAACATATTGTCACTAAACTTCAGTTTGCATCAGATGTGAGCATTATTTCATTTACATGTAATTTGCATGTTTACATTACAGGTTACCTTGTGACACCAAATTAGAAATTTTGCGAGCATCTATAACTATTACCACTATAGAACCACAGTTCCGGTGGTTCTATAGATTTCAAACGGCTGTCATGCATGATGCAGGGTGTTAACAAGGTGTGAAGTGAGAAGAGAGCCTTACTGAATTGACTTGGAAGCTGAGCATCTCTGTACTTCTTATATTCATTTGTGCTACTTTAAATCCAAAACAAGTCGATCAAATTAAGAAATGATCATTTGCGAAGTTAACTAGTCGGTGAGGCTTTCAGATGTAGACCATTGTTTTGCTATGCGCAGAAAATACAGAAAATTTGAGTCAACTGTAGCTCAAACTCATGCTAAATAATTCTTGTTTGAAATGCAGACTGCAAAATTAGTCATTTTTAGTGATTCCATGCACAAATTCAAATGGTTTTCAGTTCAGTAGTCAAGTAATTGTATGGTACGTAAAGGTCCAAGTAGGGCTCTTGTGATCATGACATTTTAGTCGATGATTAATTGTGATACAAATATTTGCGATTTACATTTAAATTGTCGTTTTTGTGAGATTATGCCACTGTCACAATATAATATAGTAATAATAATACATGTCTACCTCTTGCAGAGTAGCTATCTATTGATATTGAACATTGTAGCATTAGAGGGCAGACTATTCATTTGCCTCAACCCAAATGATGCGAACACACCTAATTGACATCTTTTTTTTTAAATTGCATTATTTCTATCGCTGGTTTAAAATTTCCTTGACATTTGGATGGAAACATGACTGATCATTTTGTAAAATCGTCAACATTCCAGTCTTCTCAAATAATTGTGACCGCTCTAAGTCCAAGTGATTTAAGAGTAAATTACTTATTTTGAGCATCTTCAAGTCGCTGCGCTGGCAAGAAGTCAAAATTACACTCATTAAGATTATGTTGGTGGACCAGCCATGCTAATGAAATGTTTACTTTATCTCAAGTTTTGCAATATGTTATATGGACTCGTGGGCGCCCTTTGACTCGTATTGTTCTTCAGTACATACTCTTTGAAAGAGTTGGAGTGATTTTTCTTTTGCTCTTTTGTGTGACTCGGTTCTCTGAAAAACACATCTTTCCTTCTTGCTTGCAGGAGCTTTTGTCTCTGGCAAAGAGAAAGAGAGTTGATTCGGGTGATCAAGAAGAGCCAGTTAGCAAACCAGCCGCCTCCACAGACTCCGAAACATCTGACAGCGATGATGAGGTATGCCAGTGACAGTGATTATTACTACACTGGGACACACACATATTGAACTCTTTGTTAAAACATGGTTAAGGTTATCTGTATATCAACAATCATCTCACAGAAAGAAAGTATGTTTTTCTTTATTTACTTAATACATTAGTGTTTCCCCTTGGATGGAGTTGCATGGTGAAGCATGCGCGCTTACTGAAATTTCTTTTTCATGCATTTAATTTACTTAAATGTAATGACATTTTCAATGATAAAATAACTTACATTTATGACGTTACTTTTAAGTGAATCCTATCCAAATAATATGTAACATTAATATCTCTGTGAGGGAATCTGTCAGTTGTGTTTGAGATTGACAGCTTGCGCGTGTCACGATGGCCCTCGTGCATAGTAAGCTCCGCCTCCGGGAAGAATCGGTGCATGTGGAATACCTACTATCTTTGGGAATACTTTTACGATTGCGTTTGCTGTAACATTACTGTGCGATGCTCGTGTGAAGCTGCAGGACTGTTTTTCCTTCGGCGAATGATAATCCTGAATCCGTGATCAGCATTGCTTGCTTCATTATTGACGTCTACACCCGGTGCTTGTTATTCTAATCGTTGTGCTGACATTCTCGGGTAAGCGCAAAGTTTCTTGTTTATATTAGCAGTGCACCGATACCATTTTTTCAGACCTTGTACGAGTACTCACTTTTGGGTACTTGCCGATACGAGTACTTTTAAAAATACTGCAACTTTCAGTTACCACAATAGTGAGATTTCTGATTTTGACACTGTGTGGTTATTATTGTTCATTATTCACTATGGAACAATAATAGAACATGGAACGATCACCGAGTTCCAAAAAAACAGAACATAAAATTGTCACTGAGTTGCAGTAAAATAAAATATGGGACTGTCACCAAGTTTCAGTAGAATGCAACCTGTAACTCTCACTTTTTAGTAGTAGTAGAGTTTTAGTAGGATACACACAGCATATAACTAACATGGAAATGTCCAGTTCAAACTTCAAATGGAAGTCTCTTTCACTTTTAAGTGCAAATTTACCTTTCTATTATATTTATATGGTACTTGCCATTCCAAAATAAATTGCAATAATTGAAAAAAAAAAATATATATATAATAATAAATGAGTGACTCTTCTCACTCTCGTTCACTGCAAGTTCTCCTTCGCTCACCGTGCATTAAACCCACTGAATGAAATGGAACGACTCATTTCACTGAGTGACTCATCAACAACCGAGTCTCAAAAAAGAGTTGAACCTTTCATTGCGAGCAGAGCTCGTGCACTAGACGCTCCGCTGTAGTGACAGTGCAGTCTGTACAGTGTTGGAATATTGTCTTGGCTGAGCAGAGCTTGCATTCTGTTGTATTGTTTTTTTCTTTGTTTACCTGAAGTTCCTCCAAATAGCCGCTCTCTTTTTTTGAGCATCAACTACGTTACATTATGTTTGTATCAGCTTTGAGTATCAGAGCTTTTTTACGAGTATGATTACATGAGCACAGTATCGAGCCCAGTACCGGTATCGGTGCATCCCTAGTTTATATGCTTTACTCACAGGTGTGTGAATTTAACTGGATATGAAGCGTCCATAGCGCAAAATAATATAATGTTAGTTTCTAAAGAAATGAGAAAGACGGCGCCCTCTCCTCAAAAAAAATAAGAATTTCAGTAGCGACGGTCATATTTCAGCAGGTGCATATAGGGGAAACACTGCATTAAGTATGTATTATCTTAATTAATCTTTCTGACAAATTCTAATTGCTTGATAATGTTTTCTGTGATCCTTCTAGTGGACTGTTGGTGGCACCAAAGGCAAAAAGAAGGCCAAGCCGGGGAAGGGCTCTGACAAAAAGAACACCACAAAGAAGAGGGTCAACAAGGCAGCATCTGGCAGCTCCGATGGAGACAGTTCAGCCGAGAGCTCTGCACCAGAGGAGGGTGAGTGTTTGCACGTTAAAAAGCAGTGTAGAATGCCCTTTAGGATGTGAACATATTTATATTACGTCATTTAGCAGACGCTTTTGTCCAAAGTGACTTATAATTATTCATACAGCGATGTATGCAGCCATCAGGAGCAGTTATGGGTTAAGTGTCTTGTTCAAGGACACTTAAGCATGCTAGCAAGATGCCCCCACATGCATTCCCACAGTGGGGGGTTTGATTGTTTTATATTCATAACATTTTTGGTTGTGGAAAAAAGTTTTTTGTGTCTTTTATAGTTGAAGGGCAATGAGCCTACTGCCCTGTTTGTATTCCTTACATTCGATTTGTACGTTTCCAGTCCATGACAGTAACATTCAGCCAACTGAAGTTTAATATATAACCCTGGTATTGAAAAATGGGAGACAGTTGGTGTGGACTGCAAACACATACCCTGCTGAAGTGCTCTTTAGCAAAAAACAAATCCCTCCCAGCTCAAACGGCACCAATTTGCAGCTTACTCTGCAGTGCTGCGGATTAGGATGAGTGGAAAAGATGGCTGACGGCCTCCAGCACCTCACATCCTTTGCGACGAGACCAGGCAAGACGGCCGGTGTGGAGCCGGCTGTTCAGTCGCGAGGGAGCCCCGCTGAGAATGTTTTTAGGTGTGGGATAGATTAGGTGACTCACTCATCCTCTCTTGGGGAAGCACATAAACAAATGTTTTGGTTCACACGTATTACTTTTCCCAATGTCCTGTAAGTAAAAGGTATTAATTACATGCAATGGAAATGAACGTGGAACCTCTGAGTCTTGAAAATGTCTTCGAACTGTTTGAAGGGTTTTGAGTAGCAGTCGACCGATTAATCGGGCTGATATCTGGCATTTTGAAATAATCGACTTTGGCCGATTCCTGTGCTTGCGAGGCCGATTGTGGGACCGATTGCGGCACGGTGGCAACACTGCTGCCTCACAGCAAGAAGGTCCTGGGTTCGATTCCCGCCTGGGGCACTGTTGGCACCGTGCTCCGGTGGGTTATCTCCCGATCGGGGGCCTTTCTGTGTGGAGTTTGCACGTTCTCCCCGTGTTCGCATTGGGTCTCCTCCAACATAAGGACCCCGACTAAAAACGTGCAGAACACTTCCTGTCCTGTCCCTGACCCACTGCTCCTGGCTGCCCCTGGAGGAAGGACGGCCAGGATGGGATAAAAGCAGAGACTGTATTGTTCGCTACTCCTGCGTGTGTGTGTGTGTGTCACCCTCCGCATGTGTGTGGTAAAAAAACATGTGACGAATAAATCATTCTTCTTCTTCTTCTTACCCGGAGGCACCATACTTATGCCGGACTTTGCCTCGGGCACCGTCATTGCCGTCTACAGCCATTGGTCGATAGCCAGTCCAATGGCCTCATTGTTGGGGTCGTCTGGAGCGTCCTGGGGAGGTGACACAAGAAAAGCATTAGTTTCATCCACCAGAAGCGCTGCATCAGACATTGCGGACATCATTGCCATTTGCTGAGCAACAATCAGTCTCATTATCAGTGCAACACCCTATAATCATTAGAACTACAAGAACTACCAGGAGAATAATTCCTGCTTTGGCCAACAGTGCCCCCCATTTCCCAAACATATTCTCCAGCCAGTCCATCCCCCTTTGGCCATGACCCACGTTCTTTCAGTTCCACTCAGAGGATCTTCAGTTTGGCCATGGCCTGGGTGAACTTCCCTTTCATCTGGAGCAGTGTTATTGTGAATGTAGGTTCAGCACTGGTGTCCAAACGTGGCGCATACCCCTCGTTACTCTGCGAGGAGCATGTCTATAGCCTGTCGGTTTTGCCAGGCCATCTGCGAGGTGGCGTCAAACTGCTCACCCAATGCTTCAAACAAATCAAACGAGTAGTTGGCAAAACGCTGCTGATTGTAATAGATATAGTTAATCGAGTCTACATTTTTATTAATGGTATACCAGTGGCATATTATGGAAGTAACTCCTCCCGCAATCTGATTTTGGGCTTTAAACTCGTTGGGGACCCCCCTTGGAACTCCACTCGCATCCAGATAAACTGTAGGGGCGTCTGATGGCATATATTACGTAATATTACATATTAGTGCCGGCGTGAATCATGCAGTCCCATGTGCATGTGCACGTTTTCTATGTGGTGGGTGTGGGCATTCATTACACATCAGATACGGTAAACCCAGCGTCCTTTAGTTGTTGCAATGTTAGGGGTTGAGGCAACTCGGAGAGAGTAACTTCCTTTACTACCGAACCTCTCGAATATACTTTTGTGTGGGTTAAAGCCTGTTTTTAGCCGGGGCCGAGGAAAATCCCTGGGGGCCACAGTTAGTGACCTCATTAATCTGCATGTTCCACCATATTATTGTTTCTACTATTAACACACTGACTTTGGCTCGTGAACACTTGTTGTTGAACGTTAATCTACTCAGATGTTTTGGAGGGAGAGACAAAATAAATATGTGAATAATTTCATTTCAAAATTAGTAAATCAGTCATCTTTAAAACAAAAATAGATAATTCCATCTAAAAACCCTGGGTGCCAGGGCCTAGGGCCCTGGGGTGTTTCCATGTTTCAACAGTACGACCGAAACGAGGTGTAGGTGCCGCTACTTAGCTTCGGCTGATGTTTGCTGGTTGTTTGTGCCAGGTCTGGATCTCGTCAGGTTGTCCACGACTTCCTGGAGGGTCCTGCCTGGTTCTGGGGATGGCGTGCAGTGGGAGAGGTGGAACCACCTGTCCCTCCCCCGGACCTTGGGGTATCTGAATTGTTTAGCATAGTAATCAACTCACTCTCAAAAAACAAAATCCAAATAAAATAAAACTCAACTCTCCAAGTGAATAATTTCTTCTTAAAAATAAAACTGACCCAAACACATCAAATTAATATAACATACAAAAATAATAAAATAAATCAAAATTCAACATACAAAAACTTATAAAAGAAACCAAACTTCAATATACAAAAAATAATAAAAGAAATCAAAATTCAACAACTCACCAGAAAAAAGGCAAATTGGTGACACAGCACTAGTAAAAATATCACATACAACTGAAAACAGACAAAAAGAAAATACAACATTATTAACCCGGGCTGCTCTTTAAAT
>OMKR01111472.1:0-16453 GCA_900302355.1 Cyttopsis rosea | reverse complement strand
TTGGAGTGGCCTAGTCAAAGTCCTGACCTGAATCCTATTGAGATGCTGTGGCATGACCTTAAAAAGGCGGTTCATGCTCGAAAACCCTCCAATGTGGCTGAATTACAACAATTCTGCAAAGATGAGTGGGCCAAAATTCCTCCACAGCGCTGTAAAAGACTCATTGCAAGTTATCGCAAACGCTTGATTGCAGTTGTTGCTGCTAAGGGTGGCCCAACCAGTTATTAGGTTTAGGGGGCAATCACTTTTTCACACAGGGCCATGTAGGTTTGGATTTTTTTTCTCCTTTAATAATAAAAACCTTAATTTAAAAACTGTTTTTTGTGTTTACTTGTGTTGTCTTTGACTAATATTTAAATTTGTTTGATGATCTGAAACATTTAAGTGTGACAAACATGCAAAAAAAAATAAGAAATCAGGAAGGGGGCAAACACTTTTTCACACCACTGTACATATAAAGGTCAGCGATCCAAGCCTCCGTTTTAACTACATTTGTGGAAGAGGTGATATAAAGGGCCAATCCCAATTCTCCCCCTTATTCCTAACCCTAACCCTAACCCTGAGCCACATTTACCGATACAAGGCTGAACTTGGCTCCTTATTCGAGAAGGGTCCAGCTGCGGCCTTGCAGACGCTACAAAACACGGCCCCACGTGTGCACGACACTACGGTTGGTGAGGAACACGCAGAAAAAGAAGAAAAGATGGCATACGGAGCTCAGATGAGAATGCCAAAGTCAGAGGAGGTTTTAAAAAGGCTTTAAACTCACTGCCTTGCTGCCAGTCTCTCCATCTCCTGGATGCTGCACCACATCAAGCCTGGCTGCTTCCTCCTCCTGTTGGACTTTTTTTTTTTTACAAACCTTGTTGTTTTCTGTTATTTTTATTTTAAGGTAAATATTTAAAGGTTTGGGTATTGGAAATGTGTTTTTTATTCATAGGGTTGATTTGTAAACAGATGTAAAAAATATTCCTTCTATTTTAAGTTGCATTTTATACTGCAATGTGTGCAGTTACAATGTTTGTCTTTAATGGCTTTAATCTGTAAAAGCCATTTTTTTTCACTTTAGAGCACAATTTATAGATAGATAGATAGATAGATAGATAGATAGATAGATAGATAGAGATGCCTCACTGGATGGGGGGAGTTCCAAGGATCAGGTTCACTGGATTTATGAAATGTTGACACTCGTATATGGATTCCATTATCTTAACAACTTGATCCCAGAATGCCCTCAAAATTGGAGAGGGCTATGCACACCATTCACGGCTAATTTATGTCCACAGTTTCACCAAAAACTAGTTGGAATAGTTTTATTATATTTATGTTGTACAATGGGTGTTATAAAAAATCTCATCTGGACTTTCCAGGCATCTCCTGCAGTTTGATGCATTATTAGAAACCTTTTGAATGGTAAATTTGAAATACAGCAAATTTTATATAGTGGTTTCAGTTTTGAAGAGTGAATTTGGATGTTTAATTCGCAAATAAGTATGAATCATCCCAAACAAGAACAGGATCTTGAGCCATGACGCCTGCCTATGTGGAAGGTAAAGAAACATTCACATAGTGCATGAAGATTCCTCTGCTTTTGTAATGGACCCCTTGTGCTGTTGACTCATCAGAAATAAAATAAAATAATAAATGTGAATGATTTTATAATTTTATAATTATAATCATTGTGGAGGAGGGGTGTTCAGCCCATATCCATAACATACCAAACTACATAGGCTAATGTGAGATTCAGAAATTAGACTAAAAATCATGTTTTCAAGTTATAGTCGGCCTACGTTAAATGCACGTGTTTGAAACTTTAATGATCCCATGATGTGAAGTTCGCAAGTTATTAAATTATTCACATTATCAAAACATATAAAAAACACATTTTGATGTTCATAAATAAACATTTATGTATATGTATATATTTTTTAACACTATTCATAGTTTATCCTCATTATTTCTGCTTAATAGCTGCTAAAATACCCACATTTATATTTATTTTTTGTTATATTTTGTTTTCCTAAGCCACCTTTTGTTTGCATTCATTGATTAGACCACATAATTTGCGTCATATTGTTGTGGCTCAAACGCATAGACTAGGTTATCCTCATTTCTTTGCTTCATAGTGGTTAAAGTAATTATTAAATGTATTAAAATTCACTTTCACCGTAGTGTCATGTACAAATGGCCGTGTTTTGTAGTAGGCGTGGTTTGTAGGGTCTGCAAGGCCGCAGCTGGATATACTTGCAACGTAACGCCACAACGCAGAACATGGCTGCCAGTGCAAAGAAAGAAGCCTATAAATGAAATATATCGTAATCATAAAAAAATGTAAAATCCATTGGAATATTTTAAAGCATTTCAGAAAAATCACTATTCACGATGTCAATAGAACGTCGGAATTGGATTGTGAATGCGTGTTCACGATCCAATATATATATATATATATATATAATATATCCACATATTCCTTTGCTACTACATTAAAGACATTACAAATAAGATATTCCAACGGATTTTTAAAATGTTGCACTCTGGTGTGTGATGTATGTACCATCGTCAGCTACTGATAATAATAAACTTTATTTGTACTTTTCATACAAAGAAGGCAGCTTTTACATTTCAGCATACAACAAAAATAAAAATAACAATAAATAAACCACACAATAATAAACAAGAATAAACCACACAATCCAAGGGGCATACAACAGGGAAGATCATATAAGTAAAAGAATAAAACAATTTGAATAAAAATAGATAAAATAAATTATTAAAAATAATAAAAAGTGTTGATAATTATAAACTAGATTACAAAGGCTGATGCAACAAGTGATGTCCCATTTCCTAGGTAAAGAATTCAACCCCTCCCCCTTGTGGCTCCGTTCTGAAGGGCCACTACCCAGTTAGGGCACTCCAAAACTATGGGTAGGGGCAAGGGAAGGGAATTGGCCCTTATTAAGTCAATGTGAGGTACTGTGCCAGTAGCTATTTATTATAGGCCTGTTTCCATTTTTCCGTTTCCATTTTTGATAATTTTTTGATAATTTTTTTTAAGAAAAAGCGCGTGGACTCTCTGGTAACAGAATACGCCGATATGTGATATTATATAATACCATTTTTTTATAACCCTGATCAGGGGTTAGAGGGTTTAGCATCATGTCCACATGGACCTTCTCCGTTCTAGGTAGTGTCTGCTTCAACTGTTGCCCCCTCTACACCAATCATCACCTGGTCTTCCTAGAAAACACAACCCACATTCAATCCTATGATCTTGTTTCTTCCATTTGTATTGTTTTTCCATGTCTATGTTTGTGTCTTCTGGAAAAAAAAAAAAAAAAGAAAAGAAAAAACTGGATTGTACATACCTTCTATACTAGGCTATAGAAATTAACTCGACTTCAGGTTGGCGAGCCACAGATCGCAGAAATTCAACTGTTAACCCCCTTGGGGGAACAATGGCTAAAATGAACAAAGCAAGGTAGAAATGTCATTGCGGCAACTCTTTTGTCATCTAATCTCTCGATAATCTGCAGCTGGTGGCAACATCCCAGTAGCATTGCAAACTAAACTCTCGCTCTAGACTTCGATCAAATGACACTGGTCGTTTCTAGACCAGGTACTTCCCCCTCAGCAGCAATGGGCATAGAGGGATCCATTATCAGATGTCAATAAACTCCTTTAGGTTTTCAGAGGAGACCATGGGGCTAGGCAATGTCGCCGAATTGGGCCTTTTGTTTTGTCAGACCTTTGAAAAAGATCGCCGCAAGACAAGAGGGTGCTCTACGATTCCCTTACCCCCCTAAAAAGGTTCACCTTGTCTTTACGGGGACATTACAAGATGTGTTTTTGCAAAAATGCCGACACTGTATCCTAGTCTAGTCTCGACACAAAGACCCACATGTTGCCTCAGTTACCGATTCACAAAAATGACTCTTCTGCAGATAAATCTAGCTCAAACATTCTGAAGTGGTCATTGACAGGGGTATTGCAGTAGTGACTGTTCCCGTTACAATCCTACGTATAGCTTTAACTATACGTCCGACCAAAACAGAATAAGGTCCAAAGAAATGCAGCATATTCCGTCATGCATCCAGACCCTGTATCAGATCGCACTACGTTCTCTACGCATTTCACAAAGCTGCCACAAAACGTGGCAGATTAGCCACTGCCCCGTGGAAACTACAATACAGGATAGGAAAGTCCTTAATGACGGTACGCAATATCATCGTAGAAAATTAAAACATCCAAAAATCTTTGTACAAATCGGTGGTAACGGCGACTTTAAAACCCGTTTCATCGTTTTACCGCCAATTCAATAATTTACATCGAAATATGTACAGTATTATACATAATATAATTCCTGGAAAGTGCAGAGAGCTGAGGAATACAGGTGATTCAGTAGGGAGCAGTGGTTCCTCTGAGGAAAGCAGCGGTGGAGGGGCCATAGCCACATGCCTGTGTGTGTGTGTGTAATGGGGTGACAGCTGTTTGGGATGGTGACAATGTTACGGTGCTTCGAGGCAGCAAAAAGCTTTCTCTCAAAAATGTTGGTTTTTGCAACGGTGAAACTGAGAGGAACCACCTCGGAGAGGTTGGTCAGTGGACTGAGAGACGCATCTGGTGGTGTCCAGCGGTCCTTAACTGTAATTCCATTCCATGTGGTGGGAAGACTGGGGTGCTGACCCAATCTCATTCGAAACATGATCAGACTTCATAGTCCCAAGGCTATTCCAATCTGTTGGAGGCCAGATTTTCAAATGGTTACCAGATCAGGGTTCCTAGAAATCAACATGTTTTTTTGTGGTCTTTATACTTTATTTTTTATTCTAATGGGCCAATCTACATTGATGTGTGGGCCACATTAGGCTGCCAGTTGAATAGACTCCAAATTGGCCCTACAGTTGGGAAGAAAGGTGAGAAAAATGGTTTGGAAGATTTGTTACGCCTTATTCTCCATGCAGTGAACAATATATATAGATTATACTATGTATAGGAGTAGTGGATGAGTGACCGGGTTGGAACACAGTGTTTAGTCAGAAGTAACATTTCTACGCCGCTCTGTGTGGTCATAGAGATGGGGAGATGGAGATGATCGGGTTTTTGAGACCAGGAATGTCTATGCCAATTGTTCCTTCCCATGATGAAGAAGAACTCTGGGCCTGAGTGAGCTTGCTGTGAATCGAGAAGAGTCACGGTGTGTGGAAGTCATTGTTGTTTTCCTTCTGAGAGAATAAAGAGAATACAAATAAAAATAACTTTTGTTTTTCGGTTGAGGTGGTTGAGTCTCCCTGGGCCGGTGCAGTAAGAAATGAAAAGGAAACACAGAATCCCCAAACCCGCCAGAAAGTTCGCGATGGGAGGTCAGTAGTAGAAAGGTAATAAGGCTTTGGCGGGTAAATGGACCACGTGAAGAGGACGAGGAGAGAAGAGGAACCATGGAAAAAAGTGAGGATTGTCCTCGATTCGCCCTCTTTTTTTTTTAAATCTCAGATTAGACGGACGTCAGGGATTAACTGGTAAAAAAGGACAGTCTGTGGCGACTAAATTCAAAAATAAATAAACAACCGGCAAAATTCTGTGAAAATAGCACTTGAATGCTTCAAATCTAGGACTCGCACACGTACTGCATCCGCTAGGACCGGTCGATATAAGCGTGTGTTATCTCTCGGCCGTATGAATATTTAGCGATATAAATGATGTATGATGATAACAATGATGATGAACTACAACCTAGAAGTTCAACCTATTTGAGGTCTGAGATATTCTCAAATTTCGGACTGACGTGGTTTAATTGTGGATTAGTTGAACAGGGATTTAGATTTTCCCGTGTGCAGATATAACAATAAGTATTGATGATACCCTGTAACATTCGGCGTGATTATCATGGCAATGATCGTATCTCACGGCCAAAGGTCGAGCGTCCGCTTTGCAGTAGCTGTGGAAGAAATCTAAAAAACCTCCAGAAGTCATGACATTGTTCCTTCTAGGGGGTCCGCCCATTAACGTTTCATGCTCACACCAAAAGTCATGCGAGACGCAGGACTGAGGGCACTTGGTAAAATGGGATTTCTAGGCAGAAAATAAGTCTTATCCCTTATTCAAAGAGAACAGAAGAAGAATGTGCCTCCGACTCCCGAGTGTCTCGGATACAAGCGTACAGGAGTGAACCAGTTTCAAGTTGAGCAGGACTTTCATGTGGCACCGGCCTCCGGAAATTTCAAACAACCCTGACCCTACCTAACCCATGGAAGAAAAACAATTTACTAGGATTTATTCCAAAATGCGACCAATGCGATCTCTTCTTTCGTATCCGCTGACGATGCCATTTTTTGTTATTTATAATTGGTCCAAAGAAACCCGTTCCCATACACACTGGGACGGACACCTAGAGCACAAAAGGCAAAGGGCCGCGGACTCGCTCCGCTGAAGTGGCCTTTACTCACACAAAATCTGGCACATTCGCCCACGCTCAGAAGACCAGACTGGATCTTCCCATCCCGCGAGCGCCAGAGGACGGCTTCACGTGAGCTGACAGGCCCTCGCCCATCAGCACATGGAGATGGTGACATTGATCCCCAGGTTGCCATTGTCGGCGAAGAGGTGCGCCACGGATGTGTCGAACACCAGACAGTCGCTGTTGAGGATGGCTGCTGCCACGCCATCGTGCACTGAGCGCGGCGTGGCCTCCCAGGTGAGCCGGCGGCGGTTGCCATTGAGCTCCAGGCGGTACGCGAAGCTCTCGGCCTGCTTGCGCGTGCCGATGAGCAGAACGACGGCGAAGAACTGCTGGTGGCCCTCGTACTTCTCTTGTTTCTCCAGCACCAGCATGAAGTGGTGGCTGAAGCACGACTGCATCATCACCCAGTCCACCGCGCCAGGGAGGGTGATGTCTGTGGCCAGGAAGACGATGTCCTCCCCCTGGAGGAAGGGAGATGGCGAGAGGGAAGGAAGGGAAAGACAAGAAAAACAGATGGAAGAGAGAAAGAGAAGAGATGGAACAAAAGTGATTAGTACTACTGTTGAACACGATAAAGTGGATATTAATTAATCACACCAAATACACATAACTCTCCTTATTATTTATAGTTACAAATGAATAGTTATGTAACCTGAATTAGAATCAGTTTATTCTGCCAGGTACATTTACATATACTAGGAATTTGTTCTGGTGAAGTTTGGTGCGTTACTCTGCAGACCATTAGCATAAAAAAGCTTAACAGTCCAAATAAATGGAGGGAAAAAAATTATTATAAAAAAAATAATAATAATTTAACAAATAATATAATAATAGTTATACAATACCACAACTACATAATCCCACTAACAAGAACAGCAATAACAGTGTAATAACCTGCAGTGTGGTGATGGACTTGTGGGCGTGCATGAGGTGGGGCATGACGGCCTCCAGAGAGCCGTGCCACTTGCAAGTGGCGCCCGGACAGGGACACGTGTACGGCCGAAACTCACACACCTCCTCATGCTCGGGCTTCTCGCTATGGTGAAGGGATAGCGGGCATCCTGCAGATGAATACTGCGGAGAAAGGACGCAAGCAAAATGGACACATGAGAAATTGCGATACGTCGTTTACAAATATCGGATCCACTCTCAAAAGGACGTTGGAGTGATATCTAGGGCTGCAACTAACGACTATTTTGATAGTCTAATAATCTATCGATTATTGAAACAAATAATCGACTATTCGGATTATGAATCGCACAATTACTCTATGGCTCTTACAGTGTATTTAGCTATCATCTTTTAAAATTAGCTTGAGGTTGGTTTAGGCATATGCTAACTAACAATATAGACAATAAAGATGAATACTTCATTCAAAAATATGTATTTTAATGAATTTTCTTGCTGATACAAAAGACAAATAAAAGTTTAATATCCATTTTTTCTGTCAAAATTGAAAACCAAGGATAAGCAAAGTATCAGCAATAAAATATAACAAAACTACAGCCGTTTCCCCTTAATCAAATAAATCGAACAATCCATCTAAATTTAAGAGCAATAAGCAAGAGGGCGAGTCAGAGTTTTCGAGTTTCAGTGAACTGCATAACTTAGTTTTCCGACTCTGAACGAAGCACCACTTCCTGCTGTCTCTTGATCCGATACAATCTTTCTAATGCGTCCTCAATGCGGTTTGAGATCTGATCGCTCAGACCACATTCGGAAGTGGTCTGGCTCGCATATGGCCATATGATGTCCTGGGCCACATTGAAGGACCACCTACTTGACTGACGTCTTCCGCATAAGCCGAAGTACGTACTCATTCGTGCGTCATATTAAAGTCTGGTAGGGACATTCTCCCGGTTACAGAAGTGCAGGATTTATTATTTACAAGTAAAGTATTTACACAAAAACTTCCCGTTTTTACAAAATTAAGTCCCATAGCAATTGGGAAACGCGCACGGGACACAGGTTTTTTTTTTTTGCTGTTTATTTGATAGGGACAGATACAAATCATGTGGATTGTACAACAATCCAACAGAAAGCATCATAGCATTTATAGCCTTACCTAATTTCCAATTAGGCCCCAGAGGGGCCTTTAAAATAACATAACATAACATTTTTGTTCCATTCATTCCATTGCGTAGTGATCGGGACAATCCCTTAACTCAATTGTGTTTAAAAATGTTGTTTCATACAAGTAGGAAACTAACGGAAATAAATGCATCTAAATTAAAAACACAGTTTTATTAGTTTTGGCCGGAGACACGGAACCGAAACGCCCAGAGGACCGGAGATGCTTCCTCTCCACTGTCCCGATCTGCGGCGCACAGCGCACCGCTGGAGAAAAAACTCTGCTTTAATGAACAAAATGAACATGAATGTGCATGAATGCAATTGAATGTATGATGATATGATGCATGACAAAATAAATATTTTTAATAATAAATGAACTCAAATAAAATCAGTTTGAAACGTTTAAATTGACTCAAATAACAGTAACAGTAAGTATTATTAAAAAACAAAAAGCAATGGCACTCTGTCCGCGCATCCTTTATTGCATAGTACGCACACATTTATTTAACAAATCTAAAATCCAAATAGTATTTTATTTCAATTTTTTTTTCTTCTTTTAATCCCTCATCTTAATTTGTTACTGTTGTACATTTGACTGTCTTTTTGAAAACAATTCCAGGACAAATCCTGTAGGGGGGGACATCCGGTAGTGACAGTCGCTTTAAGAGATTGCATTATGGGTAATGTAGGAGCCCTGTTGGGGCGTGGCTAGAGGAGGATGCGTAACGGAGAGATCGCTATGAGAGCTTGTTGCGTGTTAGTACTTTATTCTAAAAGTTAGAACGTGGCTGTCTGCTACCTGTCCTCAAATACAGTATATTCCAAGAGTACTGCCCCACGTTGTCTCTGTGGAAATCACTCATTGTTGGAAGTTCTCAACAAGATGGTTCCATTCAAACGGACTAAACACTGCATGTGTGAAAGCGCCAGTAGAAACATTTGATCAATTTGATAAACTTTTAAACTAAAATAAAACTGACACGATTTAAGACCTGTTGCTCTGGAGCTACAAGTGAACTCCATGTGTGACACAAACACGGAATATGTTTTCCACTGACTTTTAGGTTTAGGGCTAAGAACATACTTACTTCTATTCATGGCTTCTAAATCTGTTCACCCAAATATTGGCCTGGGCCTAATGTATAGGTATGAAGAAGAGCTACGAGGGAGCGAGCCGACAGACACAAGGCGTCGCAGGTAGCGATGGGAGAACAGAAGCTTTCTGAACCTTTGAATCAAATTAACCGATTGGAAAACGATTCGCCGTTTAGAAACACTCGAAACAATAGCAATAGACCTTACAAAACAATCTTTCTTGCTCCCTGTAGCGGGAACAGTGCCTCCAACACCCTATTTATAAGTTGTGGAATAAAAGATGTTTGTTAAAAGGGGTTTCTCTCTCTCTCGGATGGCCTTCTTTCATCAAAACCCCTTTTACACAGCCTATCCAAGCTGGCATTGTTGCGCCTTTATTCCGCATGGCTGCTCTGTGTGAAAGGTACGGAGACGGAATGGGGGGGGCAGAGTTGACCTGCCTCTGTACTGGCAGCAGAGGTAGTAACAGAGGTGAAATGGAGCCAGAACACCGTCTGTGTAAAAGGGACAACCGGCAAGCCGGCTCAGAGGATTGACCAAGTTTTTCCTTGGTCGGAGGACAAAAAATAAAAATAAAAACTCCACTCGGGAGCTGCGCCTTGTCACAGCGCTGCAGATATTCCTCTAAAATTCCAATTCAAATTTATATGCTTTATTATATATATATATATATATATATATATATATATATATATATATATATATATATATATATATATACACACATACACACACTTTTTCAAACTTTCTCAAAAATTTTATAAATTTTTTTTAATGCTCAAATTACACACGTCCTTTACGGAGTTCCATATGGAGTTCTGGACGTAAGAACCCAAACCCAGTGTTATTAAATCAGTGATCATTTTCAACCTGTCATAATAATGAATAAAATGTTTAAATAATAAAATAGCCTCCGGAGAAGGAAGGACCTTTCTCCCTGCCCAGGCATCTCCGTGCCGCAAACACGGGTCCACAGCTCCGCTGCCCGCACCATCCTCACAGAGGCTACCGGGTCTATTCAATTAAATCATTTTCAATAAATTCTATAATTTAAAATATTAAGGTTATTAAATCATTGTGATCATTTTCAACCCATCTTTCTGGCCGACGCTGTTGTGTCACGTCAAAGGGAAGCCGGTATTGCGGCATGCTGTCTAAAAGCACACGCCGTGGCGGCAATATGCCGTCTTTGTTTGGTTCAGTGTAAAAAGGCAAAGCCGGAATATAGACGGGCCGTCTTTGCGCCATTATTGCGGGATCTCTGTGTAAAAGGGTCTATGGTTTAACCGCTTCCCCACCAGGATCCCTGCTGAGGAAGGAGCCACCGGCAAATGAAACCAACCCGGAGGGGGGTCCCATTCAAGTATGGCTGATGTTGACCCAACCTCACCTTGGAGCCCCTTCCCCACAGAGACCCAACGAGCAGGAGAGATATCAAAGGCCACCTCAACCTCTCTCAGGCCATTTGTTCCCCCATGCACAAACCCACGGCCTTCCCCCTTCCTGGGAAATTGAATGAAAGTGATATAATATTCCTCCACAGATGTTGCTATGATAGATGGTGGAACTCCCATTCTTGTACAAGGTGTATTGTCTGAGATAGGACTACAAAAGTATTAAGGTTTAAGTCTTTGCTACCATCTAGCGACCACAATCAAGAAGACACGTAACAAATTCAGTGATGTGTTTTGAGGATTTTTACATTCATTGTACCTTGGTTTACTTGAAATAATTATGTTTATTCCATTTATATTATATCTTCTCTTATCTTTCCCTTTAGTAATAGCACAAATAACTACTTTGGACAATTCAGTAGTTCGACAGATCCTTGATCATGAATGAATAAATCTACTATTGAAATTGAAATTCTGTAAGACTTATTTATGGAACATAGGTATGATACTATGTTTAACGTAGTTGAATTGGCGAAATGGAAGAACTGGTGTTACGATAAATGTTTTCTTTAAAACTAAGGGAACCACAGGAGGATTGTGCTTTGTGACGTAAACTGAGACACAGGTATTGTTCACGAAACCACGCCGCTTTTGGAAGGGCACAAAACAGACAGATCGCGCCGCATCCTGCAGGCACTTTCTCCGTTGACTCTCTCTTGAGCTTCCCTAAACTTCCCCCTTGTTCGTGACTTGTGTCGTTTTGTTTCCCTCATGTTTTTCTTTTGTCCTTTGTTCCCCCTTTCATGGAACTACGCAGACGCACCAATTTGAAACTCTTCCACTTTAAGAACTCTTTCGACTTCCCTACAAGCTATACTTTGGACCAGATTTGCAAACTGATCCATTGGTGTAACTTTTTCCTACCTCCCTCGTTTAATGATAATTCGGGAGCAGGGTCGTTCGGTCAAACAACGCAAATTTTCGATTATTCTTACGGGTCTAAATAAAACAATTTGACGGAGCCGCGTCAGGATCCAGCCCTCTGACTCCCACGACGGATCACCAACCATCGACCCAGCAACAATCAACCAGCCTCGGCGTTCAGAGTCACTTCTTCTATTCTGATCTTTCGGACTTAAGTCTTACTAAGTATTACAACCCTTCACCCCAATTTTTCCAAGTTTTATATAAATTTGGTGGCGCCCATCTAATTCTAATATTATCATAGGTCTTGATGTTACATCCATCCCTCCATTCCTCCAAATCATCAAAATCAAATATCGCCAAAACAAATCTCTCTCCCCTACACGGAAACCCACAAAATTTGGCCATTTTCATCCGCTTTTAAATATTTTAAATATTGGCAGGATGTCAGATAATCTCCAGAATCATTGACTGTGGACTGATTCGAAAGCAGTAGTTGCCACAAGTTGGACACGGGTTCACTTTTGGGTCAACCACCTAGCGTCGGACCAACAAAACTTTGAATTTATTTATGATGTGACTTGGCAACTTTGAGACATGCCTCGAAGCACATACACTGTGGCAAACGAGGGGAAGGAGTTGGCCGGCGTCGAGATTGATGAGCGCGGGCTTCCCCTCGTCTGCCAAGCACCAGGTGTGGGGAGTTGAGGTGATTGCCAATTCCCCAGACCTGGTGCTTAAAAGGTGTGTGTTTTTGTCGGTCGAGGCCACGGAGGAGCAAGTGGCGGCCTGCCAATACAAGGGTGCGAAAACACTGTCACAAGTGTCTGATTAGACACTCTGTTATAACTCATGTTATGTCGATCATGTTTTGTGTAAATGCCTGCATGGTTAAACCCAAACTCATGTGTCCTCCTGCCTTCCTCCGAACCCGTGGGGGTCAGGTCCCCTACATACACATATAAAGGACATGGCTCAACTAAAATGGAAACGAGAAGGGTAAATATTACAGGGGGACGAAATAACATCTAGGTTGCGTAGGCAACCATGATTCGGGGAGGGACCAGATCTATTATTCATGGCACTGATCATCAGATCACGTAATCGAATCGAAAGACTCATTCACACCTGAAAGGCAGAGGAAGTAATGATGCCACGTCCTGCCCCCACATGTATATATCGCGGCTCGACTTCCGTTCTACCTCTTTTCGCTGCTGAGCGCTTTGGAAGGGCACCGTACCGCAGCACAGTAATACATCTGGTCCCTCCTCAGAGAACCGTGGTTGCCTAGGTAATCTAGATGTTCCCTATTGCAGGGACTGCGATCCATTACTCATGGGACCGTATCCCATCACGCGATAGTATGTTGATCACCCGAGGGAGGTCCACGTACTAACGTACCCCTCGCTGGAGTGTCTGTCCCAGACATGTCAGCGGACGTCTGAGGGAAGCTGCTTATGTGATGCTTCCTGTAGCACCTGTATACTCAAATCTGCATGCCAAACACAGCATGTGCAGAGCTAGTAACGTCCAACATGTAAACCCATCATGTGTGGGCCCAAGAGGAGGACACTCCCCTGGTGGAGTGTGCGCACAGGCCCTGAGGGGCGTCCAATGACAGGCTCCAAAAGGCCAAGTTTATGAGCCAATGAGCCAACCGCTCCTTGGACAGGGGCCCACCCTTTGCTTGGCCGCTGAAGCACACAAATAACTGGTCCTTAACACTGCAAAGCCCGAACCGGGCACAGAGTTAAGCCTCTCCTGCTCCTCCGACTCAAAAGGCAGTGGAGAGAAGGCAGCTAACTCAATAACCTGTCTCTGAAACGGAGTGGTAATGACCTTCGGAGTGAAAGATGCATTAAGACGCATGACCACTCACCTCCACCCATGAACAGGATGCAGGTTGGATGGACTGACAGTGCCTTTCGCTCACCTACCCGTGTTGCAGAGACGAGCGCCAGCAACAAGGCCGTCTTCACAGAAACAGTCCTGATGTCTGCGGCATGCAAGGGCTCAAATGGAGGCCCGGACAGAGCCCACAAGACTACCAATAGCGAGACGACAGTGGGTGACTGCCTGACGTGAAGCCGTCCAAGCCCAAAGGACATGCTGATATTGCTGCCAGACAGACTTTAAGTGTAGCAGCCACTTTCCCCTCTGCAAATAGTTCCTGCAGGAACTCCAATATTGGCCCTATAGGGCAGTCAGAGAGCCTGTCGCAGCTGTTCGCACCACTGGGAAAAAAATACGCAGTGCATACTGTGCGTAGAGGGTGCCCTATATAGTGGCAACCACCGCATCTGAGAGGCCAGAACCTAGGAGCTTCTCCCTCTCAGGTACAAGGCCCGAAGGCGCCATAGGCCCGGGGGTGGTTGCCAAATCATTCCACGCACCTGCGTGAGTAGGTTTGAACAGGTTGTCCTCCCGCCCTCTGTCCAGCAACGGCTGGATGAGTGGCATGGGGGGAAAAGCGTAGAGCAGCGCTTCCGTTCACGGGTGGGCCAGCGTGTCTACGCCCAACAGTGGCCGGTCCCCCCCCAGGGAGAACCTTAACGGGCACTGTGTCGTGTCAACACAAACAGGTTCACCTCTACCCGGCTGCTACACTTCCAGATCTCCGCCACCACCTGGGAGTGAAGGCGCCAGCCTTCCGCCTTTGTCTTGTCTTAGCCTTTGTCTGACCTTACCAGAACATGTCGGCCCTTGAGGGCTGGCAGGAAGTGCTGAAGAGCTAATAGCCCTGTGTGCAGCTCCTGTCGTCCACCGCCCATTGGCTGTCGCACCATTGTAGACAGCTCCCCACCCCGTGGTGGATGCGTCCGTGGTGATGGTGGAGTGGTATGATATGCTCCCCAGCCCAAACCCTGCGCGAAGAAACTGTGCGCTCGGTGCTCCTCGGTGACACAGTCACCCTGTGGTGCTTGTCCTTCACTGTGTAGCAACGGCTGGCTACGTACAACCTCTGGAATGCCCTGGCTCGCAGCATGCCGAGAGGTAGTGCCGCGGCCGCCGATACCATCATACCCAGCAGTTTTTGACACAAAAGTGATGTCACTGACTGTCCGGGTCTGAACTGTGACGCACATGACTTGATGGCCTGAACCCTGGCTGGGGATAGACTGCCATCATAGTCCATCATAGACCAACAGAGTCCAATTCCATACCCAGACTCCACAGGTGAGAAAGGGTTAAACTGGCTGCCTATCTGACTCCCTCCTGGGAATGGCTGCAAAGGAGCCAGTCGTACAGGTAGTTGTATATGCTTACCCCCTGCTAGTGTAATTTCGCAAAGACCTGGTGGGCTAGAGAAAGACCGAAGGGAAGCCTGAGGAACTCGTAGCCTCTCCCCTGAAATGAGATAAGGATGAATGGAGATGTAAAAATATGTCTTTCAGATCTAGCTTCAGAAACTAGTCGTTTGGTCGAATAAACCATGCCAATTGACGTGTGGTCAGCATCTGGAATTTCATTTTCATCAGATGCTTATTTAACATTTGCAGGTCTAGGATCGGGCGAAAATTCCCATCCTTTTTTGGGACCACAAAGTATCTGCTGTAGTGTCTGAGTGCCTCTCTTTCAGGACACTCACACTCAGACACCCCCTCTCCAGCAGAGAATTTATTTATCTCGCGAGAACCTCTGTCTGACCGTCCGGAACCACAGATTCAACATTTCTCCTGAAAGTGGGTGGGGGACGGGCGAACTGAGTGACGTAGCCCTCGATGACAGTGCTTCGGACCCATGGACTCGCCAGGCCGCTGCACATTATGGCAGCGCTGGCTTGGTGTGCACCGGATTGGGCGCGTGCCCGCTTATTCTGCGGGCCCACGGGTCCGTCATTCCCATGCTTCGAGCCCGGGCGCACTGGTGCAGCACCCAATCGGTCAGGGCCCACAGGTCCGTGCTTCGAGCCTGGGCACCCTGTGGACGTGCAGGCGCAGTGCTCAATGGGTTGGGCGTCTGCCGTTCATGGCCAATTGTTGCCTCAGAGGCGACATGTTCTGATAAAAATTCCCAGACTTTGGAGCTACGTTACGCCCGCTTCCCAGCGAGTTAGCATGACATGCTCCACCTATGAGTAGGCCCGCTCGTCTAGTCGATAGTGGAAGTTAACCGCTAGCTTCAAAACTAATCTTGCGACAGTTCGTCAAAGACGGACTGCGCAGAAAACCCGCCGGCAGGTTTTCGGTGCAAAAGACCCGTCAGCCGTCCTGCTGCCCCTTCTTCCCGGGGTTCAGTGCCTGCTTATAGTGGCAGCGGAGCCCTGCCGTGGTCTCGACCGGGACCGAGAACGGTCCTGGGAGCGTTGCGGTCACTTCCTCAGGGAATGAGGAGGCGTATGCCGCCCTCCCGTTTCTGCGTCCTGGTCTGTTGCTCCATGGTCGGGTGGGGCCGTGTGGGGGGGACCACGCCTCGAGGGCCTCCCGGCCCTTCCTTTCCTCCTCGAGTTTGGCCATCATGAGGTCCATAGCGCTAAGAGGAGTGGCGGCGCGAACGGGGCCAGCTCCTG
>OMKR01111471.1:24110-40712 GCA_900302355.1 Cyttopsis rosea | reverse complement strand
TATTCTAACTTTAAAACATCCGTCCGTGCGCCTCTCACACACCAAACTCGTGTCGTACGTGGCAGGGTCCATCTCAAGTTCACCTACAAATGATAAACTGTTTGTCTGCATCAGATGACGATCTCAATTATTTAGACTCTTTTCTGTGGAAGGTTAAAACAAAGAGGCAGGCGAAGGCAACGGGTGCAACACGGGGCAATTACAGTATCAACGCGGTCCATTTTCCCATCGCGGGAAAATTCAAATACATACATGTGTGTCTTTGTATGCGCAGTTATATAAGAAGAAAGCAAAGAAGGCTTCTATCAACACAGCAGCTGTAGTGGGTGTGTACCGGGACTAACCGTATAAAAAATGCTGTTCTCTTGAGCCTTACTGAAGTAACCCATTACAGCACATACAATAAAATATTCATATAGGATCACCGTGACCTATTTAGAGCTACACCTTCCTCACGGTGGCTGCCGTATAGCTCAGTAAACCGGGGGGGGGCATTTGGTACTACGCTGTGGCATCATCTAAAACACTTTGAGCACTTGAGTTTCTGTTACCAACTGTAAAACATGTGATTGTTTAGTTTGAGCAAGAGTAGTAAGGACCATTCCAAGTGTACGATAAATTACGCTTTGGGCTACAGTGTTCACATGACATCGAGCATAATACATGCAAAGCTGTAGAAATAAAAGTCTGTTACGAAGCATTAATTATTCATTAATTTGAAAAGGGGAAGCTGGTACCAGCGTTGACACAATAACATCATAGGAGTCAGAGGTCATGCGCCGTCTCCGCTGTATTCCAGGTGGCTGTGAAAATGGTCAATTCATAGTTATGAAATTAGAACAAAGTACTTGAATAATATAAGTTAAGTCATTTAACCACATGAGAATGACTGCCAACTTAACCACAGTATAGGTCAACATCATATGAACTGCTTAATACCATAATAAAATGTCCATCTGCGTTGTTCTGTAATATAAAAAAATATACATACATATAATATATATGTATACAGTATATATATAAAATATATCCCAAAATCAATTTTCTGATTCACCTGCGGTGGGAAACTGTCCGCGAGCATCTGCTCATCCGTTAGTTTAAGCATAAGCTAATCCTCAGCTGTTATTGTCTTCAATGAGATTGTGCAATGTGTGCAGTTGATAAAGTAATCTTTAGTAATTGGAACACCGTTTCACGAGGGGCGTGGGAGGCGTTTGGGGAGAGCTATCGAGGTGTCAAAGTGCAAAACGAATGCTTTTAAAATGGGGAGGGGGAGTAATGTCCTCTTTTCATATAAAGACTTCCACCCCCATGGTTTAAATGCGACTCCATTTTTACCTCATTGATTGCAAAAAGATGGAGTCACGATGAAGAACCCGTAGCTTTCACTGGCATACATACTTAGCAACTTGGCTTTTGAAGATATATTATTAGCAGCATAAATGAGACAATGCTTTGTAGTGAACAATCCCAGTCGGCAGCTATTTGGGTAAGACTCAGATTGAACCTGCTTGTCAAAATGCAGCTCTGCAGTTTTTAGTTCTCAACTCCGTTTCAACATAACACCCCTCCCGAGTTCTCCTTTATGAGCAGTGACACTTTCCACCAGCTTTTCATGGCTCCTTGGAGACTCTCATTTGCTATGCAGGTGTAACAGAGCAGCAAGTGCAGCCTAGTAGTAGTCCATATTTTGGCAAGAACAGCTCAACTAAGCAAAGAGAAACAACGGTCCATCATTACTTTAAGACATGAAGGTCAGTCAATCTGGAACATTTCAACAACTTTGAAAGTTCCTTCAAGTGCAGTCGCAAAAACCGTCAAGTGCTATGATGAAACCGGCTCTCGCGAGGACCGCCACAGGGAAGGAAGACCCAGAGTCACCTCTGCCGCAGAGGATACGTTTATTAGAGTTACCAGACTGAGAAATCGTCAATTAACTGCACTTCAGATTACAGCCCAAATAAATGCTTCACAGAGTTCAAGTAAGAGACGCATCTCGACATCAACTGCAGAGGGGAATGCGTCAATCGGGCCTTCATGCTCGAGTCGCCGCAAAGAAACCACTTTCTTGGGCCAAGAAACAGGAGCGCCGGACATTAGACAGGTGGAATTCCATCCTTTGGTCTGATGAGTCCAAATTTGAAGATGTATGTGCCGCCGTGTCTTTGTGAGACGCAGAGAAGGCGAAGCGATGATCTCTGCGTGTGCGGATCCCACGGAGGAGGAGGCGCGATGGTGCTTCGCTGGTGACGCTGTCGCCGATTTTATTTAGAATTCAAGGCACGCTTAACCGGCGTGGCTAGGTTCTGCAGCGATACGCCATCCCATCTGGTTTGCGCTTTAGTGGGACCGTCATTTGTTTTTCTACAGGACAATGACCCAAAACACACCTCCAGGCTGTGAGAGCGATTTTACCAAGAAGGAGGGTGATGGAGCGCTGCAGATCACCTGGCCTCCACAATCACCCGACCTAAACCCAATTGCGATGGAATATATTATTAGGGGCATAACGATGCAGGCATTCATGTTAAACCGTTTGATACAAGGCTGGCGGATCAGCACGGTTTGCAACCAAACGATTTGGTAGATTCGCTCACAAAATGTGCAAAATGAAGTATAGTTTTAACTGTGTGAAATATGTTGGACATTCTCGGTGCTGTTCAACTAGGCAGCACACAGCAACACGACGCAACATTCAACACGCGCAGCCGCGCCCCTTCCAAAGAAATCATAAATTTATGCTGACATCACCCCCTGAGTGTGTGAAAGTTGCATTTTTTTACTCTATCGTATCAAACTGAACCATGAATTTTGTGAACCGTGACATATGTGCAAACGTACAGATGTAACTACGATATGTTGTGTTGATAAAGGACTTGCCAAACGTTCATTTATAGACAATACAAGCAGTGGTCTGCATTGTCTCAGACGGAAATCTACAGAGAATTTACATAAAATAAACATTTTAAGATATCAAAACATCCAATTATTTCCTTCAGACAAGGCATTCACACAGTTATACACGCCGGGTGCCAACGTAACACAGTTTGTCCAAACAGCACTTTGTAGCACAATAAACATTTTCTATCTCTATTCAGTGTTGAGGCTGAGGGATAAGAGCTTCTCGGGAAAGCTAGACAGCCATTCTTCTCTCGCATTTGCATATACTACTGAGACAAGCCTGGCTTCGGATTCAAAAGGACAGAAAAGGAAACAAACGCGTACAAAAGCAAAGCTCATTCGCCAAGATTGTATATTTGAATAATCCAAGGCTCTTTCCCGTAAAATATTTTGCTTTGCCACAGCGAGTAGGCTTTTACATTAACTTTCGAAACATTTCATGGCTTAATAGATGGCATTGTAAATGAATGGAGAGATTAAGACACTAGCCGTTTTGGCAACGTGGAAACGCAGGTGTCTCCGCTAGTTCTCGTTTAATTGAAAAAAAAAAAAAAAAAAAATCAGTCAAGAGGTGGAAGAGGTTTCTTTTTGCTGACTGATTCATCCCTGGACTCTTAATGCTCTTAAAAGGAGCTTGCAGAGTTGCATGTTACTATCATGGCAGTGATGCACTGGTCCTGATCCCTAAATAAGATTTCATCCCCTGCTCCATGGATTAGAGCTGTGAAAAGATTCAGCTGTAACATATTATCTTTCCCACAAGCTTGAAAAAAAATGGAAGCGGTAAGCTATAGCTCTGTGACTGTGATGTCTGTTACAGTCCTCTCCTCACACGGTCTGCGATTTTTCAAGGTTTCAAATTTTCGTTGCCATAAACGACACTACCGGGGGGAAAGAATGAAGCGCACAAAGGGTGTTCTTCAGTCAAAATGTTTCTGAGAGTGAGTCAGCTTGTGTTCTCTCACAGTCAACCTGCAGCGGACAGCACTTAACAGCACGGTTGAACCGGCATCCCCTGCACGGTCCAAGGCCCGTTCCGAGGGCCACGCCACGTATGTTGGCATAGTTCGGTAACCTGAGCTGACAGTCGAATAGTGATGCTTCCTCAGCCGGGGGAGTGCGCGCTGTCTTTATGGTTCCCGATGTTACAGAGTGGGATTGAGAGGACGGGTGACGGTATTTCTAACATTTCCAAATATACTGTAGCTCCACGGATTACTGGACGCTGCTCAATCTCATATGTGATTATACTGTAAAGGTGCTAAAACAAACAAGCGTTTGTAATGGATTGTTAATTGAGGATGGAATGGATTCGCTTGGGTCGGAAAATCTACATACTGTACAGTACGGAAACCGTCGAAAATACAATTTGACACTGAGACACTTTATATTAGAGATCAGCGCATAAGCTTGCTTTGTGATATTTCAGATTTTACCGAAGCTCATCATTGTAGGGACGGTGCCAAGGATAAGAAAAGCAAGTGGCTGGCCCCAACTCCCCCAATGATCTGACAAAAAAAACAAAAATCTCAGGAATATCCCTGGACCCCTTCTTTTTCCCCGCTGGCCAGAGCCACTGGTTCAGCCCCTGCCTTTCTCCACAAATTAGCTTTTCACCTTTAATTACCCGGTGTCTGGTTGGCCGCTGCGTCCAGATGATGTTGCCCACACCCATTAACACAGAAAAACCTGTTTGAGGAAAACAAATACCTTCTGCCTCCCTTTCTGAAGTGCGTTTAACAATGTCCCCGAGCCACCGTTTTCCAACGTGTGAGGAAGTGCCAGGAAACAAGACATCCATCAAATTGTCAGACAAAACAAATTACACAGCAAGCAGAACCTTAATGTGTCACCGGAGCTAATGGTGTCAAGGCTGGTTGGCAGTTTACCTATAGACATCGCCATTGCACACTGCAACTCGCGCGGCCTATAACTGCAGCTCTTCAACTCACAAAATCTTAAACTAGAGGTAAACTTTCTACACCCTATTAACAATCACAGCTGTCCTCAGATAAAACTAATAGTGTCATAGCAATGCTGCAATTCTGTGACTTGTAAAATACTTAATACCACTTGCCCATGTTGGGCTCACTAGTTAGTATAGTAACACTAGTTAATGTTTGTGGAGTGTACATTATGTGTTATTTATTATCTCTTTTAAATCTCTGTTATCTCTTTCTTGACTGCACTGTTAAAAAGTGTTATCTTGTATTATCCTAAATTTGATAAGATGCCACAATTCCTTTCTAGGTATCTAAATATTTCTGAATGCACGGAGAGCATCATGTTTTTCTGTCGGGACTCTGAATAGGCTAACAACATGGTCCTAACTGTCAATATGAGTTATGTGTGAGAATGTGGTCTGTGCAGCTCTGGTTCATGCAAGGCATTGTAATCGCGTCCGGGTTAAAAAAAAACAAACAACGACATCATTTAACGAAGCATCAAATCCAGATCGGTTAAAAACTCCACGAAACAGCTTCTTGAATCAGCACAAGACGCCTTCATGCATGTATGATCTATACGTTCTGTGGGGCACACAAGTGAGATTATTTTTTTTAAATGAATGGTGCGGTCTCCCTAAAGCCAATAAAAGTGTAATTACATGCCTTGGGCCTTGGCGACAAAGCCTGTGCTGCTGACAGCTATCTGGGAACAAGGAAGGAAGGATTACCTTCACTTTTCATCTTGCTTGGGCATGATCACCTCTGTGGGGGTCACCTTGGAGAGAATGCTACAATTTTACCAGTCATTAAACTCTTAATCCTGTTTCATTGTATAGGCTCCCATTTCATTTTTCAAAGCAACCAGACTCACTTGATATCAGTCGGTGCTGTCATTGCACCACAGCCAAGCCATTACAGCAGAGAGCAACAGTGCAAAGCCTCACTTGAATTCATTACAATTGATACATAATAGAGAGTGAATACCACAACAACTCAAGATTTTCTCATTTCCTACATTCTACGGCATGAGTTGGAAATTATTTCCAGCAGGTAAAGCTATATCCTGCACAATTACTCATTTGTTTTTTTTTTATGCTCAATCTATTCAGGTTATCATAACTGAAGTTATTCTGGCCTCCATGGGAAAACATCCTTCAGGGCCTTGACGGGGCATCAGCTGGAAGATTACATACACCACTTGTTAATATTCCTCACAAAGTATTTCCAAAGAACCAGCCGTTGCATATTTAGAGATGGGGAGATAGTTTTCAAGGCAGGCAAACAGACCATGATAAATTGGACAATAAACACTGTAATCCAAAATCACAAACGTGCATAGAGGCCTAATACAGCACTAAATATGAGCCTACAAAAGCACGCTGCATGGAGACATAGCCCATAATAGCAGGACAGCACTGGCGAAGATTATCGTTGTCACACGCACGAGTCCATGCCACAATTGCTTTTGTTTCTATTTTAAATTGAAATAGCGTAACGAAAAACAACAATGCACACATACACACATGGAGCTTTTAAGTTGCCTCTGGGAAGTACTGTACAGTACATCAAATAATCTGACAAATAACATGCTTTTTCTTTTTTTTCGCTAAACCAAAATATCAGTGGCAATTAGGATGACATTTTTTTCTTTGTGAATAGTTGTCAAGTTTGAATTCTTATGCTGTTGAAAGAAAAGTTGTCTTGTGCAAGTACTTATTATGTTGACAGATGGGCATAGAAAACAGCATGAAGATTGTGAGACATGAGTCGTTTCAGACACATGCCGTAAATCCCAGGTTGCTTTGTATTTTTTTTTGTATGTAAATAGTCTTCACTTCTAAATAATAAACCCTAAACACTACAGACAGTACTTCACCATCATAAATAGCTGTGAAACTGACTGACCCGCCACCTGACTACCACCCTGCTACTCTGCTGTGGCAGTGAGACGATGGCCCCGCCCAGATGCAAACTTAAAACACCTACATTTTGCCTGTATTTTTGCCCTTTCTGCCTGTAAAACAAGGTTGTTGTTTTTTTTCAAACAATCTTCTATAAGCCCAAAACTGTAAATTAACTAAAAGATTTTAACCTGATAGTTTCTCTTTCAACCTGGTCCAAAAGGCTTTGCCAATGGTGTTCAATAGTGTCTTGGGTCATTCCCATCACAACATACGGTACCTGCACAGCAACAGGGTATAAAACAAACAAATACAAAAGACATACAGTAAGGCACAAGTGGGAATGCAAATATATGCCCCTAAAAATCATGTTGACAATGATGGATTTACTGGGGTTTTTAAATGGTTGGGTGCAGCGACGCACTGAACATAAAATCTTTGACAACTAATTGGCCGAACCAAAACAAATCACATATTACGAGAGAGAAAAATAAATAAAATACACTTAAAATATTTAACGTTTTTCTTCTCCTGTGTGTTGAGTTGAGTGTTGTCATCTCCAAAATGTAACAGAATAATTGCATGATTGATTGTTTGTCCGTCCTTTCAGTATACAAGGAAAGTGAAATGGAATGACAGTTCAAAACAATGCTTTGAATGTCTCACTCGGATAAATGTGTGTGTCGAATATGCAATGTTATAGTAAATGTCATGTATGGAATGTTAGCAGACCTTTGTACTTAAATTGTATTGACAAAGGTATAATTTCAACAGGCTTGTTCACACTGTTTCTTTACTCCAAAACTCAGCGATGGTGTGTTTTCCCTCCCTACTCTGGCACTCATCATAACTGACCAATGAGAGCCAATGCAAAGCCCTGATAGATATTCGCCAGCTCCTCCAGCTCCTCTTAACTTCATAATGGCAACTGACTGATAATACAGTCATATTTAAACATGACCGATAACACAGCTGTTATCTTCAATCAATCTAAGTAATGAGAACAGGAAGTTAATCCATTATTATGCATTATTAGTGGGTAAATTAAGGTCTCAGGGGTTAATTAAGTCGTGGGCTATGGACAACGTTAATAATGCAGCACTAATATAGGGCAGGTAATACACTTGAAAATGTCCTTTTCGACTTGCTTCTTGGACTATTTGCAGAGAGGCTAGTTTTGTTTCTCTTAAGCAAACCTCTTCAGCCCGTTAGACATTAACATTGCCCCAGGTACTCTTGTGTGGTGAGGTGCTGAGGGGTACTGATAGTGTGTTTTGCTGGTAGAACATTGGTCACTTCATTACATCTGCTCAGAAATGTAGCATGAAGCCATGTGATTACGGTAATGATTGAATTATGATCAAGCCAGTTTTCCTAAGATGCCATAATTGCACATATACAGTATATAAAAAATAGAGTATTTAGTAAATAGTATACATTTTCATACAGTCAATCTGAATGAACTAATGCAAAGTGAAAATATTATTAGCGTTGTTATCACAATATACTAAATCTTTTGCCTTTATCTTCTGTGAAAAATACCTTTCTTATGGACAATTGAAGAAAGGGGGATCTCACTCCGTGAACTTACACCTGACCTAACCAATCGCCTGTGGCTACCTAGTCTCCTTTTCAATGTGTTAAACCATTCCCCCCTTTTTCAATGCTCGCCTTGTTAACGTACAGACCAGAGCCCTGGACTGACACAGGAAGAGGCTGTTGCTCCACACACAATATTGGACAAGACAGAAACATGGAACATTTAGAGGAGGAGAGAGAGGGTACAGTCGCACCAGGCATGCCAGCTGTGATAATGATGTATAATTTAATTGAAGGCTGTGCTTCTATCCTCCATAGAACTCAAACTGCTCTTCTCTTGTTGATGCATTATTCAGGCTAATGGTGACCCTGAAATAGAAAAAAAAGCTTCTTATCTCTTTAAAGTTTTATTGCAGAGAGCAGAGAGAGGTATAAGGAGGTATACAGGATGAGTGAGTTAGTGAGATAGAGGGAGAAATAGAGAGAAAAAGAGTGGAAAAGAGGTAGAGATGAGTGAGATTCTTTCTAGTGAGATGCCACGTGAAGGGCTGCCATTTGTGACCGTGACAGCGTCATCTTCCCGGCAACAGCGGCAAAATTTGATTGGTCAGAAACTACGCTGTTCCTCTCTCCTCTGCTTTTGAGATTTTTCAAGGAAATTCTCAAGATTTTTGAACAACAACAGCCTTGGACCGCAAGTTGAAAAGCCGCTTTGCACAATGTGCCCGGCGGTGTGCAACAGAAAGACTTGCCAGGGACTACAGCTTGAGAAGTAATCTCTGGCCACCTCTGAATGACTGCCATCGCTCAAGTACATTTTGTTCACAACAGGGATTCTATTTTGCCAACGCAATTATTGTTACGATGATCACTGTTGCAATTCAGAAAAACGAGAGGAAGAGAAAGACAGCGGCAGATGGGAAAGAAGGGACCGTTTAGGACGCAAAGAGGTATCGGGAAGACTCGCCCTGGACGTTTCAATGCCTCGCTACAGCCAAGTCAGGAAAGGACGGGGTGAAAGGGTCCCGGGCCGTAAAATCTACCAACTTCCATCCATCAAGCTAACTTGTCATATTTACAGTCCAAAATTCACCCATAAAACACTGTTATTGTTGCACGTCATTTCCAGTGCAATTAGATGACAGCTTCATTAGGGAACGTGTGACTGGAATGTGGCAATTAAGCTGCACTGTATGGCAATTGGATAGACGGTCGGAGAGGGGGGTGCGGGGGGGTGAAGAGGAAGAGGAGGAATAGAACACACAATCTGGCACTTCCCCCACCGAATAAATCAGCCATTTCATTCCCCCTAATCCGTAATAGCCCACAAAGCTGTTCTTTCCTTAGATTCAGCAAATATGTACCCATTTTATCTGCTAACATTTTATCTAATCAATTAATACAAAAGCAAAACCCCCCCCCCTGGGAAAAACAAACCAACAAACAAGTGCAGAAAAAGAGAAAATCGGGTGTGATCAACATCTGATTGAGTTGTAGCCCCTTTGCTTGTCAGCACACACATTTTACATCACCCTTGGCCCTTTTGGTCCTGATGACAGATCGCATTTTTTGATTTTTATAATTGTCTCTATTTTCACGTTTTGGAAAGTTTCAACGATATAGTGAGAAACCTTCCGTTCAATTACCTCCCGGTCCAGCTGACCACGACAGTGACACATCTTTCTGTTAAAGTTACTAAATTTTGCCGTATTTTCTATGGAGGCGCTTTTGCTTTAACATGGTAATTACCATGGCCGAGTGGTAAACGGGCGAAAACATATTTGGACACCAGCATGGTCCTTTAAGTGAAAAGTCTTAAATAGCATTGGCAGTTGGGTTCATCTGTCACATTAGAACCGGTCTATCAGGCAGGTGTGAATTACCTGCCTGAAAACCGCCGGTATCACACGATTATTATGATCAATTTAAAGGAAATTCAAAAGACAGCCTGATGGAGTGCCTGCGCTGCTTCTTTGTGTATACAACAGTGTGTTGGTTCTGAAACCAATAAGACACGCTCGTTCTCCACAGTGGTGAATACTCAGTGTCCTTACAGCTTATTGCCGAGTGATTTAAATCTAATTCAAGTAAGGTGGTAGTCTCTTAACAGTGAGCTCCAAATTTGAGAGCAATTCAACACAGAAACAGAAGAATTGTGAAATAATTACTGTATGTATTGTATATTTACCAAAAATCTGCGTATTTCTATCGGTGTCTCATGTCAATCAAATTCGCACAAGAGGCGGTAAAATCGTGTTCGCAATTGTATCACAATGATAAATAATGCATTCCAGTTTTTCCCTGTACTTGCAGATCTACTCTCGGGAGCCCAGGATCATTTTGCATATCTAAGAATAAAAAAATTATAATTGTTACACAATAATTCTGTTATTTTTCTGTGCTTTAATTAGTATGCCTTTGAGTTTGGATATTTATATATTTGTTATGTCCTTGTTTTGACTCTAAATTGGATACCGAAAAACAAATTCCTTCATAAAATGTTGATATAGTCGTGTCTCTCGTCTGCTTTCTCATGCCAAGATTCGCACGCATCGCACACAAAATTAACAACGGATGAAAAAAATGAAGGCAACTTCATACGAGAAACTGTCTCCAACAGATTCTTCCCAAGTTGGTACAAAGCTTAATGATCTACAGTAATTGGATAAAACTGGGGCCAGCAGGCCTATTTTCTGCCTTTCCAGAATTTTTCATCGTGATTGAGTAATTATGAGAGCAAAGCCTCCTTCATTATAAATGCACTTGCTGCCTCTCTTGTAAACATTTTGTTTGGGAAATAATTGAACTGATAACTTGGTCGAATTTTTTTTTGCCTATGCCCACATGGGATCAGCAAAACCAGAGTTCTAAAGCTACATTATTTTCAGTCATAACTTGCCCACGAGAAGTCAGGAATATAAAATAGTGTGATTTCCCCCGTGTTGTGTGGCAGCATTCACTGCATTCACAGTGCCCCGAGGTCTAAGCCGAAACATTCTAATTCTAAAATAATGACAGTCATTTAATTATTTCTGACATTCTTTTAGGTGTATATTGGTTGTCGTTGCTTCTCCTGCAGCAGGGGTGGCCACAAAAAAAAAAAGTTTTAAAACGACCGGGGATCCGGAAAAATACGTGTTGAATGTTGAATGAACAACAGAACATCCAAACATGTACTTTAAATCAGTCTGTAATTTGAGAAACTGTAAGAACACAAATATTAATCCCTTCAAAGTACCATTCAAAATACCTTGTATGTATTGTGCTTGTACTCCATGTACTTCCATTGAGCCAGGGACTTAGAATCAGGAGATAAAGAAACCATGTCAAATAAAGATAAATACAGCAAAAATATATATAAATGAACTTCATTAACTACAGGTGTAAGGCAAAAGGGACACCAGTCCACCTCCATATCCATATCATCCTTAAAATACCTACTGTCCAAGTCTTACATACACATGCACACTTAGAACGGGTCTGCAGCGAAGACACCTTGGTAGCATTTCACCAGGTGTGTCCCAACAAACTCTGGAGGAGGGTTTTTTTCTTGAGCGAGACGGATATTGCAGCCACTCGTGGTCGCTATAATATACACGACTGTTGGCAAAAATAGAGAAATAAATGGAATTTTAAAAAATGGAAAATGTTGGATTGTGCTGATTAGTTCCTCTATATTCCCATCCAGCAGACTGCAGAACCAGCGATGACAGAGAGTCCTTCCACCTCCGTAGAAATCTTGTTGGGTGATAACAACCCATCGACGTTGCCTGTGCATGACGTTGGCATTGTTGTCGATGTTGCATTTCATCAACAGCTCACCGTACTGTATTCCAACCGGACGGACTCTGTTGCAGCACCTTAAAGCAGGACACTACAGTAGGTCTATCACAGGTCTACTTTGATCTTCCATCGGAATACTCGGATATTGTCCATTTGTGTTTTTGCTGTATCACAAGTGCCCAAGTGAACACCGCTTTAGGGTCTCCAATGAGTCCGACCTGCGTGTCTTTGGATGCGGTGGGAAGTCCGAGCATCTAACGCCTAAAGCCTGGGCCACGCCAGAAGCGACACATCACGCCGTCATCGCCGCGAAAGCGACACGCCGCGAGCCTCCTAAACCCCTCGCGGTTTTTTTTTACGCCTCGGCTCTATTTTTCCGGGCGCAAAGCGTTAAATGGAGCGTAGATTCCCATAGAAAAAGGTGTATTTAGTGGAAATATTAAATTACCAAGCCTGGTACTGTATGCATCAGCCACATACGTAAAATAGCTGATGTGCGGTCCTAACGTGGATTAGTTGAATGCATTTTTCTCACAACAAATTAAACCTCACTTATATATAAGTTACATACAGTATATATACATATTATAATGAGAAATGAGAAGCAAAGGGTTCACAATTTGTAGTTTCGGTAGAAAGTCTGGAGAGTGCTGCTTGGTAATGAAGACGGACCCGGCGTGATTTGAAAATAACGCGACCTGCCGATTTCGCGGCTCTGACGTGACGTGACCCCGGCGCGGCCCAGGGGTAGCAGATACCCACGCAAACACTGTGACGCGGCACCAACCTTTTTTGGAAGTGTGTATCTTGTGAAAAACCTGTCACTCTGTTCTTGTGGCATTGTGGATGAATGCCCAGTTCTGCTTGTGTTTACTGGATCCTGGATGGCACTCACCGGCCGTGGAGGATTCACAAATCTAGCGATGGAGTAAGCAGCTTGCTCCCATCTGCGGTGGTAGGAAGTGGGGATATGAATTCCTCCTCTGCAGAACCCTGCTCAATAAATCGGATACTCTTCCCTACCCACCTCAGACAATCAGATACTCGGTCCTGGGAGATCAACAAGAGCGGGAGGTATTTCTATAACTGCCGCTGGCCACCCCTCTTTACCATTACTCTTTTACCTACTGCCTCAGCTGAGCCCAGGTTAGTAAGTCGGTGGTCGATGAACGCGGGAAAAATGATCCCATTTCTGAACCGGGGCTTGCCAACATGTGAGCTCCATGTGCACGCTCAGCCAGGCTATCCTCCACCTCTTCTCATTACCATTCATTGTACTTTGCCAGGACCGCAACATATCCAATTGGTTTTTCCCCAGCGTTACCAGACCCACTTCAATCTCAGCCACTACGGATCTTGGATGTGCATGTGCGTGTGATGTATATTATTTAGGGTGCTTTGCAAGTCATTTTCTAGATTCTGGGGCGACGCGCATCAGGCTAATTTATCTGGATCTCCGTACTTCGAGTCCCGGCTCACCATTGAGTCTACGGTATGTGTATTACCTATATCTGCACTGTACATTCAGTGGTAAGCGTACTGCACAAAACAGGTCTCCCTGGTATCTATACAAAGCATTACAAGAAGGGATTGAACGATTTCTATGTAATGTGATTAATATGTAATATTTATTTAAACATTACATTACATTTAGCAGACGCTTTTGTCCAAAGCGACTTACAATAAGGACATTTTCAGTAGTAGTCAAACCAACTGTATACCAGCCAGATAAACCTTCTATAGGAATAAGTAGCAAAGCAATAAGTAGCAGAGCATTAGTAGAGTGAGAGAATTATTTTTTTATGTTGTTGTTACACATAGTGCCACATCCCAAAAAGAACGATTTCAAAAAGCATAAGAATAATTTCGAATTTCAAAATTGAATGAATAAAATACATTAGAAAATATATACTTTTTTTGAGACCCTGTGGAATGATACAACTGAATATCAATATTTTACAATTAGCAGTATTAATGGATATAGAAAATGAATTAATAACATTGAATACACAATATTAGTCACATAGCTGGACACAATTGATTTTTATTTTACTATTGGAAATAATCAAATTCATCAATAGCAGTGAAAACTGGAAACTTCCAATGATTTGTCACAAAACACAATTTCCTATATGTCATATGTTATATGTCAACAACACTCAGTCTCTAAGTTGCTCTCATGCACATTTTATTTGGAATATTAGTTGGGCATATAGCATCTGGGTTGATCCATATAATATATAGTGAGTTAATGAGATGGCCTATGGCAATGCATTTCACATGCATGGCTCCATTGTGTATTTGGCTGTAAAATAGCAAGACCAATATCAAAATAATCATAATTCAGTGGAAATTCATATCTCTCAAGTTAGTGGATGACTAATGATATACACGTGCATGAAAAATGCTATTTTAAATGAGGTAATAAATTGCTTAAGTCTAACATTGGGTTGGCGTGCAAAGGTAACCGATTTATTCACAATCCAATATATTACTGTATATAGGTACGACAGGGCAGTTAGCAAATGTTTGTCTACTCCACACAGATCTTATCATAATCATGGATGAAATTGCACCTTGAATTGCACCAAAAATGTGAGACCAATAATCCAGCATGCAAGGTTGCAGTTTGAGCATGGCAACAGAATAATTTGTTAATATGTGCACAGCCATGGCAAGCATCTATGGCCTAATTACGCTATAGGCGAGGTCACTGCCCTCCATTTGACTGGCTGGAGATATGCACTGTACCCAATTTTACCAATGAAATGTAGATTAGTTTGGTTAAATCTTAATCCCAATGCACCAAATATTAATGTTGAAGGTAATTTTATATGTTCCCAAATTGAATTTCAGCCTGTTAAAAATACATAAATAAATCAACAAATTAGCTCTCTCCTTGTCAAACAAAACTTCAGGCATCTACAATAGAAATTACATGAGGAAAAGATTGTGAGTTGAACAACCACTTGGGTTGGGTATGTGGTCCAAGTCATTAACCTGGACATCTTGTTCATTGGAGAGCAGAAGACAGAACACCAGGATACCCGGACCAGAATATCACAGAGAGTAGCAGATAGGGCAACATAACAGGGCTGAGAAAGAGAGGAAATGGAAGGTGGCAAAAAAAATCATCAAACAGATAAGGATGTAGATGCCGCCGCTTTGAAGACATGCATATGCACCGCTGAGCGAGAGCCCGGAGTGCTAACAACTCTGATGGGCTGGAGGGAGCATCTCTCAGCCTACTCGCCGAGCAGCGGCACCAAGATTAGAGGTTCCTTTAATCCGACAAAGGGGATTAAATGCTACAAGAGAAAGGAGAGGATGGCTCCCACGGAGGGGCTAAGATGAATTATTAACACCTCTTCCCAGACTGATGATCCAGGTCTTTAACCCAAAATCACAGCTCCAAAGCATCGGTGGCAAGTCCAGCCAACCAAACATGCTGGGAGGCACAGATGTACCTAATCCCTCACCACACACCCCCTCAGGCTTAGGGGGTGGGAAGGATCTAAAGCAGACCTTCTTCCACGCTTTAGGAACATAAGTGATAAAAATGCAAACCGGGAAAAACTGGCCGACACCTTCCCCAAATCCGCTCATCATCAAGCGGGAAAGCCAAATCGCTTTCGTCATATAAAAGTTTCAGCTGATATAGTTTCAGCGCTTGAAAGAACACGTCATGATTTCCATCCTATTCGACTAAAAAAATGATAACTTAACCGAAAATATATTTCACATTGCAATGATTTATAAATTCTCTCTTGTCGGTAAACGCCAAAAAAAATCAACATAAAAATATCCAAAATCAAAACAAACTTCCATGAATATATATATTTTAATTTCTTTATTTCCACATATAATAAATACTAGGATAGGGGCAGAGGAGGTCAACATCCAAAAGTGCTGCCCTGTTCCAAGTCAAGGGCATCTACTGTATGTGTTTTCCCCCACTGTCCCACAGGGATAACCTCCAAATGCCCAATGACTCTTCCATACCCTTAATAACCATGTGGGAATAGCGCTTCAACTAGCAACCTCCAAACCGGACATCACAACCAACAAACACTTATTACAACAGACATTGTCATTCTGATGAGTGACAATGTCATTTATCAAATGCCAGTGGCCACTTACCCCCCTTGTTCCATCTGCCTTTAGTCCTCGCCTGGTGGGTGAGTTCTGAGCAGCCCGACAGCACCACGAGAAACAAAACAAGTTCTAACACGGAAAAAATTCCAGACTTTGCCCTGGAAAACATGTCCAAGAGTTTCTGGCGCGCAGGTCACTTTCACATGGCTGTGTTTTCTCCCGGAGAGGCGCGACTGTGGCGCATGGTAACCCACGCGCGGGTTGTCATCATCCGTCACGCCGGAGTCAGCAGCGGGTTTCCAGTCCTACCATGCTGCTCTGCGACGCCCGGGTCAGGTGCTGCCTCTCTACCGACGCTGGGGTTCCCAGCCCACGAGCCGCATCCCTCCCCTCCGGTGAGCCCTGTCTCGCATGGGAACCAGGCGCAACGCACGGCT
>OMKR01111471.1:0-23820 GCA_900302355.1 Cyttopsis rosea | reverse complement strand
GTGTCTGCGCTCTAGAGAGGGCTTTCCAGGGGGCGAGCGGAGCTGAGGGTGACTGTGAGCGTGAACTAACAAACAGCGGGAAGGCGACCGGGGTGGGTGAGAGTACGAGGGAGGCGGCGAGAGGCGCTCCTAGTGACAGCTCTAATCCTCACTCTCTGATCCTAATAGCCACGCCAGTTGTAGAGATGCTCTTTAAAGAGTAATAAGATATTCGCACGGAGCGCGCATCAGCCCTTCGCCGAGGCTGGAATTGGCTCCGTCAGTGGCAGCGGGGGCAAGTAAAAGATAAGAGGAGGAGAGGGAAAAAAAAGGAGAAGGAGATCATAAAGGACCACTCTGCTGTAGAGATGGCAGGGTCCATGCCTCATTCCATGTAAATGTTCATCACTGTCCACAGAAAATAAAAAACCTTCCCATCATGCAATCCATTCCATGTTTTCCCTGTTGCCTAATTAGAGCCACATCATTAACACGTTATCTTCCCAGAACATACAGAGTTGGGTAGCCATCGGCACCGTAGAAAATACACGAATGTACGAATGTATTGTATTCGTTCGTTTCCCTAATTGTGCAAGTGTTTGCAAGGCTGGTAAAAGTAATATAATGAAGGTATTATGGTAGAGTTTCACTGACAGAATTTAAATTGTTGATAGAATGAAGGGGGCTATCGTCGACCCAGGTTGTTGTAGTTAACATTAGCTGTTCGTCACAGACAGAGTTCATGCCTTGATAATATTGCTTTTATAATAATAATAATATTACTTCAGCGTTTTTAGATTGGTTGGGTTCGATTTAGAGAAGTAAGCGGTTTATAGAGCCAATACATTCAGAGGGAGTGGAGAGCAGTGGACAACCGCAGGTATATGAAGAAGGCTGCGTTAGTACTGATCTAGGGCTGCAATATGTACTGTTTATTTCTATTGTCATTACAGTTTGGAAATGTCCACTATACGCACCACAGACGTACAATACCACAAACAATCACTGTGCATTCTTAACTCTGCTTGCCAAACGTATTATCCAGGCACAAACATGTGACAAAAACGAAAAAGAGCCGCCAGCGACAATACAGAAATGACATGGTAAAAGTAAAAACAAACAAGTAGCTAAATACAAACAAGCGGTTTGAGTTTCCTTTGTATGGAGAAGAGCTTGTTCTGAAAAAACAAACTCCTTTGCATATAGAAAATATGACATTTCATAAACGGAGCTGAAATGCATGAAAAATAAGTGGTTTGAAAATATGAAAAAAATATGAAAAAATTGTTCATTTTGTTAACATACAGTTGTGTATAGTAGTTGTGGTTACTCCTACGGTAGCAGCGCAAAAGCTGTAAACATAATAGCTGCTAACATTAACACTTGATTTATGATTTGGAAAATCAAACTTGGAAAATCAGACAAATAAATCGATGTGTTTTTTTATCAAGTCATTTCTGAATTGAATTATTCAATGCTATTGCAAGTTTTGGTGTTAAAGCACAACAAAGAACACAGTGAAATGAAACCAAACAACAAAAATAGCCAGGGTTGGATATTTTCCATTTGTTGAGGGATTTTCTTGTTTTGCCTTGTTTGAGCAGAATGCAAAGACAGAGGGCTCGGTTACACTTGTCGCTTCAATGCGACTTTTGCGATGGGATGCGCCAGATCGGATCACGGACCTGGCGCCCCCACTTGACTTGAATGCGAGGTCTGTGGCCGGATCTGGGATCTGGGATCGGATCTCACGTTGTAATATTAAAATTTCTCCACGCTGAAATGGTGCTAGGTGAAAAGAAAGTTATTTTTCTATCTTAAAATGGTATTTAGCGGTAGGGCCCGTACCAGACGTGCAATTTTAAAGAGAATGCAGCGGAGGCGAGCGCCGTACCCGTGCATCGCAATGCCGAGTGCGATCTCGGTTCCCGCACGTGTGGATGCGAGAGCCGGTGGGTTCGTATTGTGAACGGGACCTTCACCGACGCCGACTGGGCGCTGAACTTCATGAACGCGAAAAGATTCCTCTGAGCAACTACGTGCGATTCTACACGAGCGTTCCCAGCGCCAGCACGCCGCCGCTGACTTTCTCGCGAGTTGTGTTTGTGGCGGGATCGGCGGAGTTAGAGGGCGTGGGGTGCGGTTTGCCGAAGTAGCCAGCAATCTCTGCCCACATCGCGGCCGGTTTGCCGTCCGCGCTTAATGCGTCCCGGCGTGATCGGATCACAAAAGTCGCATTGAAACGACAAGTGTAACCGAGCCCGCGGTGTTCTTCACAACCTCCGCCGCATCTCTCTTGCTCTGACAAAGCTCCAAGGTCGTTATGTACCCAAGTTCATAAAACAGGTACTTCACAAGCAGGTAGTGTGAGCAGGCTGTCTGGTACACACACCTTGGCTTTAATGTCCTAATTACAGCTTCTGAGGGAATCCATGATTAAGTCCATAATATTTTATACACAGTACAAATTAATATCCTGAATCCTCACATCATCTTCAGACATTTCCTTCCCAGCCCTCCCCCATCTTAGTTTCCATCCCTCCATATCTCATTCCCTGTGCACCAACCAGCAACAATGCCAGGCGCTATAATTAAGCTTTCTGCAGATGGGAGAAGAGATGTGTATTTTCTCTAAGACCCCAGCAGGAGCATCTGCTGGCAATATACATTTCTGATAAACCAGCACAACATTTGCTTCTCTGTGGGCTATTATACCATAACTTATGCACATAACTCCGGAATATGACAACTCCCCGCTAATTGAATAATAAACTCACACAGCGTATCTACGAGGGAAAAGGCACATGTTCCATCTCGCCAAACTAAATGTGCAGTACAGTATTTGAGCATTTAAGTTGTAAAGTGCAGTTTTGCAGTAATACAGCAATGCTCAAATATTACTCTCTTTGCATAGTGAGTCAAGAGCCCCGTGTTACATGGCAAGTACTTGCTGTCAGCTCCAAAAGTAAGCGTTTCTGGCACTGATGAGGCAGTCAGTAGTCGACGGCCTGAGAATACATTGAGCAGGTGGTACAGCTTGTATTAAATAGTAAAAGGTCTACAGTGACAGATACTGTATTTAAGCAGTATGTGTGTGTGTGTGTGTGTGTGTGTGTGTGTGTGTTTGTGGATTTTGTGTGTGTGTGAATTTGTCCAGTAGCTACATTGCATCACTTTTTCATTGACCAAGCGGCACAAAGCAAGAGTTTTGGCAATAGCAGTGGTTTATTATGTTATGGCAGTGCTGTTGTGGCTGTTACTATGCAGCATCCACCATCTTCCCTGCCAGTGAAATTTGCATTCTCACATTTGGCAATGAAAGCGTGGTTGCACACATACAATATTTTACGGTAAATATTTTAAAGTATTAGTACCCCTGTGTTTTTATTACCATCACTAATTCATTTATTCACTGCTTTGTTAAAGCAATAGCAAGTCTGATAAACCTCTAAATAAAACTTGATGCAACTGCATTACGTTGATATCTGGTTGAGGAATTAGGTAGAGTATCAGAGTATTTTCATGAGTACGACCACATGGACCACAGTATCTGCATATCCATAGCTGAAAGCTTTTTGGTAATTTTTGGTCAAGTTTATCTTTTTAATCTAACAGCTACTGTAGTGTTCATCTGATTAGTGCACATTTGTTCCCAAAAGCAGATTATTGGCACCACAACAGACAGAAATGCTTCAGATATATGGAATAATCAATTATGAGTGAAAGTTCTAGACTTTCAAAAGGAAAAACGCAGATGCACCACAAAGTATCTGTGTGTGTGTGTGTGTGTGTGTGTGTATGCCCATGTGTGCATGCCATCACTAGAAAACAAAAACAAAACCAAAAAAAAAAAGGCATAGACTTTGATGTGAGCGTACTCTCGTGTAAAATTACTTCACAAAGACGTAAATCTGTTGAAGCGCAGCTGGAATTAGCAGCAACGAGGCCTTTGTCTCAGGTCCCTACGAGCTCGTGCCGCCAACCGTTCTCATGCGCTCGCTTAGAAATTGTCGCCGCTGGAAGGCGGCGCTAACAAATGGAGGACGGAGGACGAGAGGGAGCGACCGGGCATCTTACGACCTGGCGGCCGAGTGTGCAATAGCCATTACCCATGTGTGGAAGGAATAGACAGAAGTTCTGTCTGGGCGGTGAGCTGCCCCTACCACTGCTGATGGCGTGGAGGGGAGTGCAGGGGATGGTGGGAACCCCTGGACCCATACTGGGGGCGGGGGGTGGTCTGAGCGCTTATCACCCGCAGACAAGACCTACCAACCCCCCCGGATAACTGTACTTGTGCGGGAGAGGAGCCGGGCCTCAGCACCGACGGGGTGCGGGGCGGTGATAAGAATGAAGCTCCGTGGGGAGAAATGGGGGAGCGAGGCGAGGGGGCCCGGGGCTGAGAAACTCAGCCAGCAGCGACGCTCATTCCAGCTCTCTCCGGCTAAACCTCTTAAAAAATTTACACACAGGCATTCACCGTGCTCAGCAGATGTAGGTTACAGCATGCATGAGTGTGCGTGCGCGCGCGCGTGTGTTCGTGTGTAGCCACGTGCGCGCAGTTCGCGTGTTTGTAAAAGAAAGTGCATATCGGGTAGTCCATTGGACAACAGAACCTGGAGATGGAGAACTAGAGAGTAAAGAGGGAAAACTAGAGTGGAGACGTACGAGCGGAGAAGCGGTGAGAAGCGGAGAGCTGCAGCAGAGCAGCTCCGAGTCATAGTTTTTCTGAAGCCGGGCTTTTGAAAACACACCATGAAATTTGCTTTTTCACAGGAAGTGACAGAGCGAGCACCATGAATTGATCCCCTGATGGAGATCTGGCTCTTTGTGTAGTTGTTTTCTCCTCTGCGCATCTGCCTGCCCAGATACTGGATAATCTACTCTCTCCCAGCATTCCTAATCCACCCATCCATCCCCATTCACCCCACCCATCCCGGTCCCAGCACGGGACGGGGGTGCAGTTTGGAAGTCCATAATAGAATAGATTTGGTTGTTTGTCTCTCTTCAAATAATGGTTGTGTAGCTCTAAAATAGTAATTTTTCCAGTATTGCTGCCATCTGGGTCGTGATTAACATTCCACTTATTTTTCATTGCGATCGGAGCTCGGCAACTTTCAACCAAATGACAATCAAACCACTAGTGGAATGTTTCTCTGTTACTTGCTAAGTGCTGTTGGTTACATATAACTCAAGGCCACAAATGTAAGAACATCAAAGCCGTGGCACCCAGTGTTTGCTGATGCATTATGTCCTCAATAATAAGTTTTTTTTTTTACTTTTGAGAATTTCAGAGAATGTTCAACAGATCAACATGCTCACATATCGCTAATCCCTGCATGGTTTTGGGCAACCAAATGCTGGAGATGGTAAGCTGATTAGAGCTCTGTCAGCCAAATTCTAATAAGTAAACAAGGCAGAGTAGGAAAGGTCCACAGCCTTCTTACAACAGGAAGGTGACACTTGGCAAATACGTGGTGATAGCAATGGATGCAGCTGATGGTAGCACGGTGCAGCGGGATCCAGTGTTAACAATATGCTGTTGTTTGAATGTTTGCTGGTGCTGTTTAATTAAAGCTTAAACAATAGCACAGCAATTTCTGGCATTTGGAATGGAACTCCCTGGGAGTCACAATAAACTAAATTTCAAGGTACATGTGTGATGGAACCACCAAATAATCTACAGCCCAGAGCTAAAGAAACCCTTTCTTTGGGAAGGAAATGAATTTTAAAATAATGCACCACCAAGGATGGAGCGCAAGATGGAGCGCGGTTCCGAAAATGAACTCCAGAAATCAAAAATTCACCTGTCTAGATTTTAAAATAGCATGAAAATGCTAGATCACCACAGTGAGTCGGTTTGTTGATAGTTAACCCTTTCTAAACACCCCTTGTCCCCTCCAAGGGTATAATTTGTCATGAACTGGAATCGGCATTATGTTAGTTGGCGCTGAGCTCCTGCATGTGACTTGCTAGTGGCATTGGCCGTGCATGGCAGCAAATATTGGACTGACCAACCAATCATCCAACTGACAGACAGACGGACATCATATTAGCTGCTAGTTTCAGCCAAAATTGTAAAAACTATCCTTTGACCAGTTTGACGACCCAACAACCCAATGAAGACGAGGTGTAAAAACTTCCCAAGTTACGCACCTATTAAGCACACAAACTTCCATAAAATTGAAAATTGCTTGCATCTTGTAATGATTGGTCCATATGTAAATTTTATGTCTCCCCACTCAAAACACTGGCTGTGGCTGTTATAATGAACATGCAAGCAGCCACTGATACCAATAGCGTGGTGCAAGCTGAAGGTGCAATTACATAAGGGATAAATTCCTTTACAATCTACCCTTTATACCGCATAAACTTATGTGCAGAATGTGCCGACAAATGCCCGTGCAAGCTGGAGAACAGAAAAGTAATAAGAATCAGAATGAGTTAGTGATGGCTGTCATAAAATATGGCAGGGTGTTCTATTTACAACCTGTAATAAAACTGCCTCTCTGCCAATTTATGGAGGCGGCTTGCCCCACAGAGCTAAACCCTTTTTTGCCAAGGGCATGTTAATAACCTCCGCGGCGCATTCTAAATATACTGGCAGATGGACATTTTGTCTAATAGACCATTGCAGGCTGGGATGCAGGCACTGAAAGGAGTGACAGTGGCATGGCGATGTGGTATTCCAGTAGCACCATGGCTCCCATACCCGGAAGCTCTTCCAGAGCCAACCTGCTACTGGGCCTCCTTCCATTCCTCCATCTCCATCCATCTATCCCTTCCTCCCTCCATCACGCCCAACTACTTTTCTCTAAGCAGCCTGTTGGTGATGGGAAGACCTTATTAATGGGATCATACTGTTAAGCAACGGGTAATAATGTGAGATGAAATATGACATTAATATTTCAGCCATGTTGTAGCCAAATGTCTCTATGCACTTTGCCTGTGACTGAGTAGTGATATTGATCTGATGAGCTGATCTGAAGATAAGTTATGGCAGTGATTAGGTGAAGGGTGAAACATTGCGTTCTTGAGATTATTGAAATTAGAAGTTTATAGGATTATACTTTTGACCTCAACACTTAGCTTCTTTTGCATATACAATGTTACGATTTGAATACGTCTTAATGTGTTAAGTTAAATCAATATAACAACATTTTGAAGGACAGATGCAAACTTAGATTGTTTCAGAAAACATATGCGCTTCTAACTAATGACGACAGTCGCTCTGTCATCGCAATATGAAAGAATCAAACATAAAATTTGAGTCGAATTTAAGTAAATAAAACCGAAGAAGGCAAGAGAACGGCAGCACATAGTCTCATACTCGTATGGATTGAGATATATTAATGGTTAATAAAGGTATGTTAAATGCTCTGGATGCTGGTACTGTGCAAGAAAGAGACAGCTGATAATAGCATGAAGGTAATATTACAGCATCATTTTCTAAATCCTCTACCTGGCTAATCCATCCTGCATAATGTTAAGAGAACCCGAGTGGTATGGAAAGAAGTACAGTACACGCGTTAATGCAATCCACTATTACCCATTAGGTTACATAGGAATACACATGTGACCACAGTTGCTGTTTGTGGACAAGAGTGTTGTATGAGAAACCAAATTAATAATGTGGCCGGGTCTCGCAGAGTAGAAAGATGTTGACGGATTATGGTATAATGGAAACGATTAGCAACAACAACACACACACACACACACACACACAATGTCATTATAGTATGAACAATGTATTTGTGCAATCCCGATTTACGGCGTACAATTATGTTGACTGTTCTATAAATGGAAGTCGTTATGAAAGAAGAAGAATCTATTGATTGCCACTTTGGTCTCCATTAGAAAGGTGGAGAGGTAATGTGGGTGAGCAGTATGTGGTCACCGGTTTCCTGTCAATTTACTCGTCTGAAGAGCGTCGACACCGGTCCCACTGCTGGAGGCCACCGGCTCTTTTGACCAACACCAAGGTACACTCCATCTCACACAGTCAATTATCGGGCCATGTAACAACTCGGTTCCAAACCCGCTCTCAACCTTCTCTGTCTGGTTTTATTTGACTATCTCACGGTATTTTGGAAACTAAATTACAGGCTTGCACTGTGGTGTGCGGAGCTAAACCACCTTGTTTTGACAGAGAAGTTTGGCAGGAAATAGCAATACTAATATTTTACACGCAAACTTGTTCACCAAAAAAAAAAGCGTAGAAGAGCATAACGCTGACATAATGAGTGCATATTGTGGAGACAATTTACATAATTTAAGGAAGGAACGGAAACCATCATCAAACGGCTTCAAAGTGCAGAGGAGCTGAGAGAATCATAAGAAAAAATATTGCAAACTATGGTAAAAAAAAAAAAAAAAACACAAAACTTTTGAACAAAGTAAATTACGTTGTTACTTTCTTCGATATAGCGACTGTCACTACGGCCAGAAACACAGCAAGAGCCAGACTCAGCAAACCTCCCATGACAGCATTTAAACAGCAGCGGGGACTCTGACTAAGAAAGTTTTCGTTTTGGAAATGCTAGGCCAAAGCTACATTCCCAAATTTGTACAAATGAGTTTACGAACAACATTTCACAATAATGTGAGTCACAAGGAATTCAAAGTTTGTTTCTTTCCCCCAAACCAAGAAAATACGCCTAACTCATGATTTTGACATTCGACTTAAATAGCATTGTAATGCTTTGACAAAAGATATACCACGATATCTGCATCTAAAGCACAAGCGTGATGCACCCAAGCACTTTACTTTTGGTGCATTACTGTAAAAGGAGGAACAACTAATCAGCAGTCGGTCAGTTCGCTTTTTATCAAAAAGATAATAATTTTGGGTCCTACCCTATAGAAATTGGGTTATACTATTGGGTTCTAAGGTTATTCATGTTTGTGCCGTTTGTGCACTTTGTCCATTGTCCGTCATTTATATCCATCAGATACTGGTACATCATCAAGTCTAAAAAGACCGTAATAGGTTATGTTATGGAAAGGTGAGAAATGTGGTGTTGTTATCTGAAGTCGATGTTCCACTAGACATAAATCATTACCTCAGTATGGCTCCAGGCCGTTGCACAGTCTCATTCATTTGAATACTGTACATTCACAAAGTACTAGACTGTTGGTCTATCGATCAACAGCTGTATACATTCCTGGGGCTTGTTTGTACTAAGAATATAAAGTACACTCCGCCGGTGTAATTTGTTACCAAGCACAACATTACTGGAGCCGAAATGCCAAAAGGTGGAAAAGCATCAGTTCTCATGAAGCCCAGTGCAATCAGTTATATTTATTTATTTAGTCTGTTAGAAAGACTAAGAAGTGTGTTTTCTCTCTCTCTCTCTCTCAAAGTTTTTGAGAGGGTTTCCAAATTGAGAGCAGAAGAGACTGCCAACAGATTTGAAAGCTATTCACTTCCCTTACCCCATATCATCTCCTACAATCACATCATCCCAGACACTTCTAGGTGGACTCCAGCCGCCTCAACGCAGGCTGCCTAGCATACACACAGTCGCCCAAGCCTACAGCCTTACGCTTCAATAGCACTTTTGATCATTTCAAATTGAATGAGCATAATATGGTAACCTGTTCAAAATATGGCTACTCGGAAATAGGACCACGGCAGAGGTGCACTCAGACTGAAGTCAGGCGTTCTCATAATGAAATATATTTTTCTCCTGCACCCTTTTGTTCTCCACCAGAAAATGGAATCGCTTTTCGTGTAGGGAGTGAATACTACACTCCTATGCACTCCCTCACACATTCTAGATGGGAAATGTTGACAGACCACCAATCTTTTGCACTTGTATGCTGGAGATCGACTGTTTATGTGCGTTTCATGCTGATGAATACCACAAATTGTAGTACATTAAGTGTAGTGGTAGAATATGTAGTGGTAGAATATATATATATATATGTATATATACTGTAGGCAGTATATATACATATATACACATATAATGTATGCCGTCGGTCTGCAAATATGTAATAACATGTTTATTATTACACATCGTGTATAATTATCATGTTAACATGTTATTTATGTGTAAAGGAACAAAGCATGTTTATTCAATTATATAGGGTTTTGGTAAATACTACTATAATGCACTGTGCCTACAGTATTCAGATGACTTTGATAGGAAGCAGAGGTCAAATTGTTGACCTCTGGGAACCCTTTGAATAGGGAATTCAAGGTTCAGCACCTACAACAGTCCCCATTCTGGTTCCATGGCATGCGGAGAGATGGAGAGAGCTGGAGGGAAATACTCCTCTTGATGTGCTGTGGTAGGCCTCTTGCTCTCGGGAGCTGTGTTGGGCATTAAATCTGCCAGGGGATGAGAAAGAGTGGCAGCATCTCAGCTAGGGGGCCTTAAAACACATTTTAAATTCCGTCAGGACGACAAGTCTCATCCACCGCTCTGACTGTGCTGACAGGGGTGACAGTTAGCCAGCTTTTACGAGTTTGACTTGAAGGCTGCTCAAAATCGGTTGAGAATAAACAATTACAAGCAGAATGGTCATGAGTTTTTTGTTAGATGTTATTATCACCAACAGGAATACTTAAGGGTTGGGCTTAGAAAACAGAGGATATAAATAAAAGTGATAATGGTCAAAACTTGTAGTAACGAAAATAATGTACTATCCAAATAATGTCACAGGGACTACAAAAGGAGGCATTGAAGGCAGACCCACGATATCCTGAAAATACAAGACACAAAGCTGAGCGCAAAGTATTTATAACTTGGACTGTGGTGATGGCACAGGACTGAAAAATGAATCTTTTGGAGATAACAAATGGCTTGTCAACTTGTCATAGCAGGCGGGAGGAAAATGTGCTGTGTGTTCATCCCTGGCCAAATTTGACAGCGCTGTGCATAGATATTAACATGGTTCTACGGTCGAAAAATAATCTGTAGTTAGCCTCCCCTCTGACACATTACTAATGCATTAAGCTACTGTGGTATAGGGAGGGAGGTAGAAAGACAAACGGAGAGAGGGAGAATTGAGTGTGTCTGTGTGTAGTGATGGTGTGTGTGTATGTGTGTGAGGGAGGGGGGGGTTCGTCTTCGATAAAATACACATCTAAACCCAAGGACCCATGGCACACTGCACTGTATTGACTGCCATCACTAATTCAGCCAGGACATTGGCACATATCGATTCCGTATAAAGAATTTATGCTCTTGTGTGGTATCGAACAGCAAGCCTACAGGATACATCCCTCTATGTACTGTGATAATTGAAGTATTCAATTAACTTACATGGGACTTCTGTTCAGGAGGGGTCTCTGAACGTGAAGGTATTTGGCCAGAGAGGGCACAAGACCCGGGCCGTGTCCGGAGATGAAAGGTCACAGTAGTTAGAAAGATGGATGAAACGGGCTGGAAACCGTTAACTGAGTGAAAAGATCATTAAAATGAAATAGAAAAATGGCTCCAACCATGACAGCAATCCCCATTAACTCAGTGCCGAGAAGGTGCTCCAATACGATCCACTACGAATCTTATAGTTCTTTTAAACTAATTACAATCTTTGCTGTTAAGCTTACAGCCTGAAAATAATTGCACTTGTTAAAGATGAGTTAACATATACATCAAGTTAACATATTTGCTGTATAATAACATACTCATAGGACTATGCATAGATACTCAGATACTGTCTTTACCAAGAAGTGTCTCCGTTCAGGTAGTTTGTTCCTATTCCCCCTTTCTAAACCACGTTGAGAAATATCAGCCCATAATTTCGCTCCTCGCAAAATTTGGGACTCTGGTTGTACAGAGATTTCTTAGAACCACTTTAATAAACCCAATCTGCAGCAGAACGGCAACATTTCTCAGAGAAGGCAGGGAGGTAAAGCGGCAGCGATGTTCTGCTAGGCAGGTGGAACGTCAGCTTTACTTTGAACTTGAAGGACATGTTGTAATGCTCTTTTCCCACCAGCGTAGAAATTATTTCACAATGTAGTGTTTAAAATGCTGTTCCTTCATTGTGGGAATTACACACAACATATTTTACAGCGGAAAAAAAATCCATAAAGAAAAAAAAATCATTTTGGAGTAGCACTGGTGGTAAGCAGTGGTGGAAAAAGTAGGCATATCCTATATTTAAGTAGAGGCATATCTTTAGAAATCACCACTGTGGTAATAGAAATCATCCATTAGACATTCCACTCAAGGGACAGTATTACAGTATCAACTAAATTATTAAATTTAAAGGTAAAAGACAGATGAATAGCAACATCCATAAATAAACCACAGATAATCAATATCATTACATTCAACTGTGCTTACATAAGGGTGGACTATGTAGGCCCAGCTCTGTTGCTCCATTTTGAACATTCTCCAGCTCTCACTGTAACTCAGGCCCAATATCCATTCCTGCGTTTAGCAGCCAGGGTTCCCGTCCTATATGAAACCTCATCTCCAGATGGACTGTGGATGATTTACCACTGAGTGGAGGAGTCTTTAAAATGAGTAAGAGCCATGGATGTAGAGAGACATCTCCGCAACCGGCCATTTGGACTGGGATGGCTAAAGGGTGAGGCGAGAGGTCCTGTCCATTTGGAAGACTGACAACACAATCAGAGACGTGTTAATCACGTCTGGTTGTCTCGTTAATCAAAGGAAGCCCCATTGCTAACTGTAATGCGTCTGTCAACCAACGCGCAAATGCATTTATATTAATTACCGGGATACCCTAGAAGCTGTAAGTGTCCCCAAAGTCAAAATGTGACTCGCTCACTCGTCCAGCTGTGATGTTGTTTTTGTTTTGAGACCGTTCTGAGACGCCACTTTATTTAAGAAGTATTCATATAGCTTCATAGACTTTGCCATCGTGCGTAGAATTTAATTAATATTTCATCCAGAAGAATTTGCATTAATTATCTCTAAATTATGATGAGTGGAAAACAAAGCCACACCAAGGCGTGGAGCAGACACTGGAGTCTCTTAAATGAGACAAATGGATATGCTTAGATCCTAAATGTCGAGAAAAAAAGATTCTAAAAAGAGTTCCTTGGCAGAACAATATATTTTAGAAACATATCTGCTTTAACATGCCTTTTTGCCAAAAGATTAAACGTCAGAGAGATTTAAGAGAAAAATGCACTAATCTAGGTATTTGAAAGTGGTGCAGGAAAGCACTGCCACTGTACTTCTAAGAGTCTTCTAGTTAGTTAGTTTAAAAAAATAGTGAAAGAAGAATGTTCCACAAATATCACCAATTAAATACAAATGCTAAACTAAGCACTAAACACATAACAGGATGTTCAAAATCACATTTGGGAGTTAAAGTCAACAACATGCCTCATCAAACATTTGCATCTTAATGATTTTTTTTACCTGTATCTGTGCTATCAGAACATGTGTCACTTGTTTACAGTTATAAAGCTGAAACTCTGTATACGCCAGGTAACGATCTCACCTTGGGAGGATATTGCAACAAAAACAAGGTTCTATGCAGATGCACCACATCTGCAGATGCAGATGGCTAAGTGGCTGTGATCTTTTTCACTGCAGAGCATCGGCTTAGCAATGACAATCTGGATCCTTTGGTAGTCTTTGGTAAATCTGGTAGAATATGTCACGCCAACAGGAAATGGACGAGATTAGTTTGTTTGTGAAGTGTAATGACTGGTGGAAAGACAGGCAGAGGACTCAATAGCACAACTCAGAGACAGGAATCTTGATCAAATAAAACAGTCTTTACTCGGAGCAGGATCGGTACACAGGTAATTAGTAGATAGGGCAAACAATCCGGCAAGGAGTAGACAAAGACAAGGTCCAGGAAACAGGAGCAGAAATCAAAAATATCAGGAGAACAAGAAACTAGGGAATAACGCTGGAACGCTTGACACATGGTACAAAGACGAACTGCAACAGAGAGGGGAACACAAAGACCAAATACACTGGAGACGGAAGGGTAACGAGGAACAGGTGAAACTACTCGGGGCGGGGTAGACAATCACACAGGCAGGAAACACATGAGGACAGGAAGAGAAGTCTCTAGGGAACAGGGCGGGACATCACATGAAGTTTGGGTAAAACAGTGAGACCAGGACACGAGCAATATCTTATGCCCTTAAAGGTTAGTTGCACTATATTCATGTTCACTTTCCCTGAGTTTAAAGACACTGTATTATGTTAAGTTTACGTTGCTATGATGCAGAATTCTTGAACAGACAACCTAGATTTCCATGGCAGAACTGAAATGTCCATTGAATCATTCTGCCTTTGAATTTGGACATCACATGCCATCTATTCATTGCTGGGGTACAGCGATAATGTTTTGGTGGCCACAGACTTCGTCCATTTCTTATCCCCCAGTGTAATTTGTTGTTTATTTTCTAATGACTTTCTGTTGAAGTACTGATGGCACCAGTTTCTGTCTAATCCCTACCATGCAGCTGTTCTATAAAGATTAATTCACAGCAAGCAAAAACATGACAGTGAAAAAGAGGATATGCGCTTTTAATGGCTAGCTCCATTGTCAGAAACTGTTTAAATAAATTTGAATTCATGCACCATGATAGGAAATTTCAAAATCTGTAGGGCTTGCTTCATTTCAAGAGGGGAAAAATATATAACGTCTGTCAGAGCCCCTTCTCATACAGGTATGTGGTTAGAGTAAACACTGTCTAATCAATAGCTCCTTACTGTCAATAGATCACTGCCCTACAGCAGAGAGGCCTGAATCTCTGTGGCGGCTGATGTGCTCTCCATTTATCTTGTCGTATGAACTTTTCATGCAGCCTCAAAGAAATCTATCCAATCTAGCTTCAATAAACAATAATATGGATTTACCACCCAACAGTGCTTTGCATTATTTCTCTCAGTTTTCTCTCCATCAAGATATATTAAAATGGATTTCTTGGAAGTGGAGTTCTTGGAAGTACATCTGAGAATTACTCTTCCGAATTGTGTTGAACGTGTGGATAGGAGTAAAAATATTTCTACGTTGGAAAATCAAATGTAGATGGAAAGATTCCTACATTCACTTTCATTAAGGAGTAGGACTTCTCTTTTGAGAATGAATGGCATTGCAGTTTTACAACAGTTGTAGCTACAAAATGCAATCATAATGACATTTAGAGTTTTTGTGTCTTTCTGTAGTCTCTCTCTCAATAGGGAAGTTGCATCTTCCCTATTGCCAAAAAGGCGTAAAGTTGCAGCTTTAGAACAGCTCTGGAGCTCTCCTAAACCCTGGTGGAGAATGGAGATAGGAGTTTCCGAGGTTAAGAAAGTTGATCAAATTCTTTTCATTCTATACCTAAAAGTAGGAACAAATTTGCATCACTCTGAGACGCTTCATCAAGATCATGATATCAAGGTTTTTATAACAACTTCTCAGATGCACACAAGTTATTAAAAAGTTCCTCTACATTTTGTTTTATACTTCTACTTCTTGAATTCATGAAAACGCTCTTCTGAAATTCCCGATGCCTCTTCGTACTATGGTAAAAAAGTGAAGAAATTAGATATTGCATCTGCTGTAGTATAAGGAGAGAGAAAGCAATAGACTGTGTCGGAATACATCCTAGAATTGCCTGACACAAGTCATTGTGCATGTGTCAATATGTATACAGTACGGCAAATGTGCACGTGCACACATCAGTGCACTAGATACATGTACATTAGAGAGTGTACCTGTGAATGACAGTGTGAATGGTAGTTGTATCTCTTGAAATGTGTAACTGATTAATTACAATATGTTGGCATCATTAATTATTTCCATGCTGCTTGAACTTCAATATGCACAGCATTTTTATTTTCTTGATAAATTGCACAATTATTTATTGTTTGTTCACATGCCACTGCTGCACAACATTAATTAATCAAAGTTGAAGTAAGCAAGGGAAGCAAATTATTATAACATAGGGTCACATAAAAAAATACAATCAAACAAAATTGAGTCTTTGTAGACATAATGTGCTCAATTGGTCTTTAAAAATAAACAACTGCAAATTAAATGTGTAAAATACAATTCAAATAGAGCTTCATTTCCAACCTGCAGTAAATATTAAAATGGTCAAGCTGAATCGAAGAATAACTGACTCCTTTAAAGTAGGGATAGGGTGATACCACTATTTCACAACAGCTATACTGTTATCGTTACGTTTGGGCAGAGATCACAAGTCAATGAATTCAAGTATCAGTCAAATTGGAAGTCTTTAGTCAAGCGTGTGAGTCAAGTCAAGAGTCCTTTGTCACTGATCTGTTCTATTAGGTTTGTAAAGCACCGGTCTCTCATTAATTTTGATGTCGTTGACCCTGAATTTTCCATCGCAGTTTCAAGTTCTTTACAATCTTTCCCAACGCCAAAGCTAAAGAATGGAGCTCGCTGTACGTGTTGCAATTGAACGTCACTTTATTTCACTAATGTTTAACTAAAAAGACTAATTGATCATGAGATCATTTTTATCGAGTTGAGTCTTATGTCGCTTCATATCAGACTTTGTCTGATAGAGTTGCCAACTCAAGTGCCTATCTCTAGGTTTGGGTCATTGGAATATAATGATTGACATGCAATTAATTTTTCTCCACTCGAGACATCTCACATGATTCTTTCTACGTATCAGAAAACAGAAAATTAAATGTCTGACATGTATATGGCACTTGATAGGGATCATCAACTGCATATAAAATGGACAGCACGACCCCATTCACTCACATTGAGCCATTTCGAATCCAAAAACATGGTAGCCTAGTCACAATCATCTTGCTCGCAGTTGTGCAGTAGATGCAAATTGGAAGAGAGAGAGATATTAACATGAAGGAAACTTGGAAAAACATGAAGGGAAAACGTATTGAATGTGTATTTTTCAATTTAAATCTAAAAATGTGTTTTGTGGCTTCAACTTTCGAAAGCAGTCACGCACCCTCGGTAGGATTTTTTGACACCTCAATATGTGATTATTTGATGCGGATGACTATTGATGTTTTGAGAAGATGTTTGCAAACAAGAAATATTTGCGAAACAATAATTAGTAATGTAGATATTATGACCAAGCAGGTAGAGGCAATGATTTTAACAGTAGTCTACAAAGTTTCGAAAATTGCATTGCTTTACTATAAATTAGACCACGAAGATGAACATTAAACTATATCATGATATTCCGATCTCAGACGATATCTAGTCTCATATCATGATGTCGATATTATATTGATATATCGCCATTCCGCCCAGCCCTACTAAGGCTAAAGAAGAATAGGAAATATAGAACAAAAATGCGGGGATAAGAAGACGGGCTTGAGAGAGAGAGAGACTCTGGGAACCAAACAGAATGGACTGTGAAAAGATTCCGACGCACCACCACTGGAGAAAGACAAGCGCCCTCAGAGAGCTGAAGTGAGAAGAGCCAGAGTGGCTTGCGATGACTAGGGCTGAGGAGACAAAGGAGACAGAGTGGAGGTGAGGAAGCCCCAGCCGTGCAGCTAAGTGATTAACCCGCTGCTGGTCGGACCAGAGAGAGGCAGACGGTGAAGGGGAAAGAGAGGAGGGAACGGGTGACAGGAGGAAAGTGTAGGAGAGGGATGGAGGAACTGCCACCGATGCTTTAGATGGCGGAGAGAAACGTGGGCTGACAGGTGAACCCGGGAGGATTGACCAGCCTGCATTCGGCTGTCAGCGAGAGCTCATCTGGCACCAGCAGAGCCTTCGTGTCAAACAGCAGAGAGGACGGGAGGAGCCTTGCATATGCCTGCATACACCTGTGTCCCAGACCCGGTCTGATCTGCTTTAATGAGTGACACGTAGTGGCGACGCTGGGCACACGGACACGGATGTGATTATTATCTTACACATGTTGATGGTGAAGTGGTTTTCTTTGCCTCTTACTGGACTTGAAGGGCATAGGGTACGAGTATACTTGGTATCCAAAGCCAGAAACAACAGTGACGTGTTCATCTACGACAAATGTGTAAATATACGCTTATCATTCATTATTTTGATTATGGGTTGATGGACGGAAGTGGGATTAAGAAAAGAGAAAAGAGAATAAACCACTAGGCAAGGCAAGTTTATTTCATTTCATACACAAGGGCAATTCAAAGTGTATAAAATACATTATATGACAGCAAAGAAGAATGAAAGCATAGAAATAAAAAGCTTAAAACAGATAGAAAATACATAATAAAAAACAGGTTAAAGTGCACACACATAAAAATGGCAGGATTCAAATCCACACCCCCCACCCATGTTAGCACTCAACCCCAACTAGAAACGTAGTAGAACTGTTACTACACACTTAGGAATAAACATCTAAATAAATAATATAAATAACCTAATAAATAATCCCACAGACTGTGTTAAAAATTAGGATACTTTTACCAACTACTGAATATTACTGTAAAACAAAGGTGAAAAATGTGTGCATGCAATTGTGCAATTTGACTCTGTCTGCAATGTCACATTGATTTGAATTTGTTTGGGCATGTTTGTTAACCGTTTGAGTCCAGTACATGTGTGAGCCAAAGTTTTGAAAGGAGTTGTTTTGTACGTTAGGCTGTTTAGCCCCATGCTTGACAACTCTTGGCTTATGCTGCACTCTTCCCTTGCTGACTCTACAATTAGGCTGCAGAAACACCAACAATTGTAACGTGTAGTATTGTATTTCAATGTTCATGACACTTGGCTATAGATCATAAAATGGAAGTACTATATGTGTCGGAAGATATAAAGTGAGATGAATACATTGCAGGGAATGAACTTATCTAGCACCCAAGGTTCATGAAATATGTTCATCTTTTGCAAATTAGGAAAGCAGTAGGAACTCTGTTTACAACGGCAGACAGATCACATCCGTGCATTTGCAGATGTGATTCCCCAGCCCTTAGTTGGGAGAGACAGTGAAAATATCTCACAACCGATGGTTAAGAAAGGGTCAATGTTGTTGGTTGTATTGGTATTGTGTTGAGGGACATTCATGGGCAGATTTCTCTTCTCTATATCTCGGCGGTTTAATCCTTCTCATCAGGAGCGATAGCAAAATAATTACATGAGATGTTGACTATAGGGTGGCACAAGCTGAAAATCTGTGATCAGACAGTGAAAGCTGCTGAGGCTTTTATTTAGCTGCACTATAGTTTAATAATATGTATGCAGAAATATGTAGGTATGATCCTACTTTTAAAATTAAGACATCATGATACAAAATTCTGCAGTGTAAACGTCAAATTTCTAACAATATAAAGTCTGAGATATGAGTTAAAATAATATAAAATAATAAATAATAAAGAGTGTGCCATATAGTTAAATTGCAGGAGCTGTATTTATATGCATACCATGTACAATTAATAAAAGAAATACTGTGAAAATGAATTTTTCCATATTGGCCAGCGCTACATTCAGAAGATGTCTTGGATACTAGGCACCATACGGATGTTCTGATGAAGCATTAAAATGCAGCTTTGAGCTAGTTTACTGCCCTCTGGTGGGGGGGAAGAGATAAAAAGTAACAGGAATAAACATTGCAAATTTACAACTGCAAGGACGGATGCCCAATGACCACGGATGACAGCAGGGAACATGGGCCAGAAATGTAATTTAGTGGTAATAAAATAGAAAAACAGAAAATGGATTTTTTTTGTCCCAGAAGATTAAAAATACCGCCACAGAAGAGTAGTTTGTCTGTCTTATTATTGATTCTACAGCTATTGATCTGTTGCTAAGCCTTGTAAGTTTGTTTATGATTGATCTATATAGAGGGAGCTGAACAATTTTCTTTAGAAGAGCAAAGAAGGTTGATACACATGCAGTAGCATGGGAACATGGGAACATGCGACTTTAAACCTTGTTAGAGCAGGAAAGTATTCGTGTTCTTTTGAAACAGAGAATTCGGAAAAGCCAAAAGATATCACCCGACACCCCACAATCTACCGCTGAGTGCGCCGATATTGCTTTAAATAATTGTAGGTTCTATTTAAAGAATTCTGTCAGTACTTTGTCTTGAAATACGGTACAGAGACCGCCATTGGCTTTCCCTTACTGATCTGTGCCAATAATTCCGAGGTGTGATGAAAGATCTTTGTTTCCTGCCACGTGCTTGTCCTTAACACCACAAACATGTACGGGAAACAATGACTCCAAATGCAAATCCAGGACACTGCGTACGGAACTCTAGCCCCTTTTACGCAGAGGATTCCGCAATAATGCCGCAAAGACGGCCCGTCAATATGCCGGCTTTGCCTTTTTACCCAGAACCGAGCTAAGACGGCACATTGCCGCCCCGGTGTGTGCGTTTAGACAGCGTGACGCAAAGCCGGCTTTCCGGAATCACGGGGGCGTAGCCGCGGCGCGTGACTTACACGACAGCGTCGGCCGGAAAGACGGGTTGAAAATGATCACAATGATTAGGTAGCCTGGGGCGAGGACGTGCGGGCAGCGGAGCTGTGGACCCGTGTTGCCGGCGTGGAGACACGCGGACTGGCAGTGGACCCGGTGGAGAAAGATCCTTCCTTCCATTTTATTATTTTATTATTTTATTTAATATTAGGACAGGTTGAAAATGATCACTGATTTTGGGTTCTTGCGTCCGGGACTCCATATGGAACTTCTAAATTTGAGCATTAAAAAAATCTTATTAAAAAATATATAATAATAATAATAATAATAATAATAATAATAATAAAGTATATAAAATTCGACACCACCCACCAATGAAAAACTTGGTCACCATACAGTCACTCCTCTGAGGTGCCAGCTGTCCCTTTTTATACAGACGGCTTCCGGCTCCGTTTCGCCTCCATCAATACCTCCGCTGGCGGTACAGAGGTAGGTCAACTCTGCCTCCCATTCTGTCTCCGTACCTTTTATACAGAGCAGCGTTGGGGAATAAAGGCGCAACGATGCCGGCTTGGATAGGCTGTGTAAACGGGGCTAGTGATTCACGAATCACTGATTCGTTCCCCGTACCAGTTCACGTTCGTTGCAAGATTACACTCACTCACTGTGAGTGGATCACTACGAACGAATCACTGATCCGTTCGCAGTGATCCGTTCGCAGTAGGGAAACACTCACTCACTCACAACTGACTGAGCTCAACTGAACTGACTGATGAACGAATCGTTTCAGGAAGGGATTCGGTTCATTTCGTTCACCCAAAAGATTCGTTCTTTTGAACGAATCGTTCGCGAACGACACATGACCGACACATGACCGCTTTGATTTGCTGCGTCCCGCTTACAGCTTGTGAAGCGCGGATTACATCGTGTTTATTTCAGTTTTGTGATGGAGCCGGCTAAAAAAAGGAGCTACCGTTCTCAAGTGTGGGAACACTTTGACCTGGCATCTCCTGATAAGGTTAGTCCAACATACACATCAAATGTGTACAAATATTGTGAATGACTCGTACACTACAATGCAGACCATTCGTTTGGAGACTATTACTGTAATTTCTGTTTTTACAGGTCCAGTGCTTGCTGTGCACTCAGCAGTTGGCGTATAACAATAACACGTCTTCAATGCTGAGGCATTACAGAGCTAAGCATGCGAGTTGCGTGGATAACACCGACAGCCAAGGTAGGCCCTGCTTACTGATTATGATACTGATTTTATTTTACAGATACTGAACTCATACCTTACATTTAATTAAACCCCCAACTGCAGTAACAGAACAGCTACAGTTATTCAGCAGTTCCTAAAAATACAAGTTATTAATAACTGGATAATAAACATCTATATTCTCTACATATTGGTTTAATAGGAAAAACTAGCGCTTTATCTTACCTTGCCTGCTTAATTAAGCTTTCTGAACCATGCGAATACATGTCAGCAGATAGACTCACTGTCAAGCGACGAGCGAAAGGTAAACAGTGCGCTCACTAAACACTTCCGGACTGAAACCACGTGACGACTTTTAGTTCCGCTTTTCAGAAGCGTGCAGTCAGAACGTGTTTATTTTCATATACAGTATATGGCATAAAGACAATTCGCATAAAAAAAGCTTAGCACTCTAAAAGAATGAAAGAATGAAATTAAATTGACAAAAACATACAGAATATACAAAGTGCTGTGGGTATAGATATAAATATAGATAGGACGGGATGAATAAATGTGTGTGCATGTGTATAGGCAGTAATTTAACGTGTCCATGCTTTGTACCAATGATGATGATGATAATAATAATAATAATAATAATACATTTAACTGCAGGCAGCAATGCACGGGGTCCAGCAAGCCTTGCCAAATGTGTGTTTTTCACTTTAACTCTTCGCTGTCGCCACTCTTAAATGCCTCCTCCTTTTTCAAACGAATTAATTTCCAGTGAGATGTGATAAAGAAGGGTCTGCATTTCTAAGCCAGGTGTTCTATGTCTGGGGGACAGTGTGTCCCAACAATGTCCGTAGCTGTACACCAGTCATTATTCACATATATGCACACTCCTCCACCTTTACTCTTACCGGAGTTTGCAGTCCAAGTCTCAGTCAGACAGCAAGTCTCTGTAATGATTGTCACACAGCTGTCCGTGTTGTGCGAAGTAATCCTCAGTCTTACTTCGTCCATCTTGTTAACGAGTGAAGTTGGTAAGGAAGAGACTCGGCACGGCTGGTCTGTGCAGGTTAGCCCGTAGCCTCGCTCGTAGGCCGAATCTCTTGCCCGGTCCATTTGCTTCCATTTAGTTCATCTCGAACTTAACAAGTTAACTTAACTTCAGCACGACTAAACTTAACATTGGCAAACTGACATATAAACAGAAAGGGCATCGAAAAGGAGAGAACCGCTGCATCTGTGCGCCTCCATCATGGTGAGGTCCAAAAACATAGGACCGAGGGACTGATCTGGATCAAATTCGGACGATGGCATGTCTGAACTGCCCCAAATACAAATCTTGTTTGTTCGTGTCCATGGGTTTGACGGTTTCTGAGAGCCAGACAAATGGGCGCCCTCCCACCCCTTTGGAGCTCGACCCCTAATAATAGCACAATATAATAATAATAACCTAATAATACCCTAATATCAATAATAATAATTATAATAATAAATATCGCTGCAGGCAGCAATACATGGGGTCCAGGTTAGTCGGTGTGATGTGTGTAAGGACTAATACAAATGTATGTAACCACCTTGCCAAACATGTATTTTCCACCTTAAACCCTTCCCTGTTGCCACTCTTAAATGCCTCCTCCTTTTTCAAACGAAGCTGTCTGAGTTTGGCTGTGAACCAGGGCTTGTCATTGTTATAACTTACTCTGATGCGTGTCTCGGAGTTTCCCGGCATAGCGGGGGAACGGCGTGATACGTGTTGATACGTGTTGTGTAGGAGTGATCCGCCGTGTTCTCCTCTCTGCTCAGATATACTGCTTGTATTTTGGGTTTGTGTCTTAAAGGGGACATATAAGAGAAGAATGATTTATTCATCACACATTATACCACACACATGCGGAGGGTGACACACACACACACACGCATGCAGAGGGTGACACACACACATGCAGGAGTGGCGAACGATGAGATATAGTCTGCTTTTATCCCATCCTGGCCGTCCTTCCTCCAGGGGCAGCCAGGAGCAGTGGGCAGCCCTCACTTTGTCGGCGCCCGGGGACCAGTTCCAGGTGGTGGGTCCATGCCGTGGTCAGGGACAGGACAGGAAGTGTTCTGCACGTTTTTAGTCGGGGTCCTTATGTTGGAGGAGACCCATGCGAACACGGGGAGAACGTGCAAAATCCACACAGAAAGGCCCCTGATTGGGCGATAACCCACCGGAGCACGGTGCCAACAGTGCCCCAGGCGGGAATCGAACCCAGGACCTTCTTGCTGTGAGGCAACAGTGTTAACCACTGAGCCACCGTGCCGCCCAAGGAAAGCTGCCCCAGTGGACATGGCAAGTATCCCTC
>OMKR01111470.1:0-14159 GCA_900302355.1 Cyttopsis rosea | reverse complement strand
GTTTCTAGTCTCTTATGGACTGCATGGATGCATCCAAAACAGCTGATTTGGGAAAGTACAAAATAGTCAAAAGAACCCTGAAAAATCTGATAAAGTCCACGGTTTGCAACCATTTTCTTTTTGGTATAACATATAAAGACTGTCTAACTATTTTGTGAGCTTCCCGTCAGGAAAACAATGTCCCTAATGAGGCTTCTTTTTTTCGATTTCTTTTTTTAACTTTTAGTTGTTTGGGTCCAGAGGGGTATGAATATATTATATCAACTATATACATATTTCCCAGGTAACTAACCAGATGATCACAGCCTGCAAGGCCTACATCACCAATAATGGCTCTTCATCCTTATGGGACCAGCCTCAAGAGCAGGTGGCGGACAAAATCCGAGCAGCTATCCACCTCAATCAGGTAATCAGTTAACTTTTTAGTTTGTGTCACTTCTGTATGGTTGGTCAGTATTAAGGTTGCATATAATTCATTGAATGTGTGGTTTGACAACATGGCAGTCAAAAAGTTAAGTTTCTCTGACCATTTGCCTTGGCTGTTTGACTAAATCACTATCGGACAGAAAGGAAAGTGGATGAGGTCAGTTCTTTAACAGTGCCCTTATGTAACCCTTCCCTCCAGGAATATCAACGATACTTCCACAAGATCAAGGAGAAGCTCCAGCAGACTCCGGCAGAAAGACAGTTTGACTTTAGCGAGATGTACATCTTCGGGAAGTTTGACACGTTCCAGCGACGCCTGGGTAAGATCTTGGAGATGTTCAACACCATCTTCATCTACTCTGCCCTCCAGGACTCCAAGATAGAGGGTCTGGAGACAATGGCCACGAGGTTTCAAGTGAGTATCCATTTGATGTCGTGGACCTTATAGATACTGCATGGACCAGTGAATGACCCTGTCAATGTGAAGTAGTCTGTCGAGTTCACGCAGAAACTGTCAAAGGCAATTCACTGTTTTCTAGTCTTCTAGTCTTCTTTTCATGACATATATCATTTGTATATGTATTGGCTAGGTAGCCACCTAGTACGGTATTGCAATTGGTGTTCAACTAGGGGATGCAGTAAATAAAAAATGAACAAATAAGAAATAAATTTAAGGGGTTCCCTTGCTGACTTTGCCATATTTTTCTATGTGGGCCTCCAAGTCACTGACAACTTTAAGGACTCCCATGAAATTCCCAATATTACAGTACATACTGATAGATACTGTATATAGATTCTATAGATAGATAACCCCTGATTACAGTTTCAACTCATTTCACGGTGAAAAAATGAATATAGACTACTTTTAACTCCTCTCACCGCTTTGTTTGTTTGTTCCGCTGCCTTGGATGGACAGACTGCTGAAATGCAGGCCAAATGGGAGGTAATATCTCACCCGCTGCTATCTTTCATTTTATTGTTATCTTTGTTTATTGTTTTAGTAGTTTAGTTCGTTTTGTTTGACCTTTTTAATTTTTAACATTTGCTTCACTTCCACCTCACTGTGGTGAACTCCGGGACTTAAAATGCAATTTGCATTAATGTAGTACGCATAACGTTAACTTGATAATAATAACGCAATTCATGATAACACCATTACAGTACATTCGTCTTTCACAGTGTCGCTAAAAATTTTATCTGCATGATTAAATTTTTTGCGACGGTTACGCCAATGATGTTAGCACTGCATCTTATTTGTGCAAGTTGACAGTGTGATCAACAGTCCATTCATATTTAATGGAAAACAGCTTTGCGGTGTTAAATTACTACTGATTTGCAGTCTCCAGTCCTTTTCCTCCCCAAAAGACTTGAGTTACTCCCAGACCGAAGATGAAGTCTTGCCAAGATTAAAGTGATATCATAGCACGGTGGCGTTACAGAGACTTCAGCTCATTCATTGATTCATGCCGAAATCAGCTACTGCCAAATTTGTCCCATTTAATTTGACGATACGATACAGTTGACACATTACTTGTTGGGTGCAGGAAGAATCGCCTTTTGGGAGTGATTGTACATTTCTTTAATGATGTGTGTGTGTGATTGTGTGTGAGCCAGGCTATCATTCTCAACATGAAGAAAAAGAACTACAGCTTCCTGGATCAGAGAAGGACCAACTTTGACATGGACTATGAAGAATTCTGTAAAAACACGACCGATCTCCATGTACGTCTCTGACCCAACAGTACATCAAATCCTGCAAAACACTTATTTCGAAAGTTTCATCATCGCTGCTACTTTGGAAACCCTGAATCTAATATGAGATATATAATGTATATATATTTTTTTGTTACAACTCTTAGATTAAAGAACACCGTTTAGATTAAAGGTGCAGTGTGTAAGAATTTAGTGGCATTCTGCAGAAGGGACTTGGCAGAAAAGGAAGATAATATTCAAGTATGTTTTAATTGTGTGTATAATCCCGTGAAAATAAGATGTGTTTGTGTTTTTGTTACCTTAGAATTATCCGTTTATATGTATGCTGGAGCCCCGAACAGTAGCCCAGAATGGCTAAACCAAACATTGGCTCGAGAGAGGGACTTTCGCATTTTGCGGCCACCATAGATTCTCCTACACAGAGGGGAATTCTGTTGGTTGCAATCTGCAACCTCACCACTAGTGGCTGCTAAATTCTACACACTGCACCTTTAAATAGTTTTTATTTTTATACATTTTATTGGCCTAGGGGTTAAGAAATGACATTATCACCTATTGATTTCTAAAAATAAATCAAATCAAATAAGACAGCGATATGCAACATACAAATGATGGATGCTGTTCTGTTTAGTTCGGGGGTTTCCAAATCCTGCTACTCGTCATGATAGAACATTTATGGTGATGTTTCCATTCAGAAACGGTGTATATATTGAAAAAAACAAAACAATGACTTCTCTGCAATACTGCTTTCAGCGTTTTTTTGTCCCCCGTCTGCCCATCAAAATGTCATCTATTTGATTAATGTGATTGGTCAAGTGTTAAATATTCCTTTCCTGGCCTAGTTAAACCACTTAAGGGGCAGCTGAGTTGGGGAAGAGTTTTTGCAGTTTAAAACGGCAGTAGAATGTAAATGTTGTAAATCTTAATCCTTGCATTTAAAACAGCTAAGACAAGGAACTGTGTCGGTTGAATACTTAAATTTTTTCTAGAATCAGCTGAAGAGTTTCATGGACAGCACATTTGAAAAGATCCAGAACACAGAGCGCGCTCTAAGTGTGCTGAAGAAGTTTGAAAGGTAATCCTCTAAATGCATTCTGTCTCACTACGTTTCCTGTCACCTGCTTTTTCAATTGTGTGTTTTCCACTGAACTCTAACTTTCACCCTCTAGACTGGGTATCCCGGACCTCGGCATCGAGGAGAAGTACCAACGCATTCTGCAGAACTATGGCCGGGACATTGAGATGGTGTCCCACAATTACACCAAGCAGAAGCTGGACCCCCCCATTGTCCGGGACCTGCCCCCAGTGGCGGGCCGCATCATGTGGGCCCGCCAGCTCTACCGCCGGATCCAGGAGCCCATGGACCTCTTCCAACAGGTGCCGTTAGATAAGAGATCTGCTTAAGATGATTTTCCGAGGCCTATATAAAAAAAAAACAGTATAAGTGTCATTCCAATCAAAGGTTTTCAACTGCATAGAAGTCTGTCTCTCCGATAAAACTGAATTCGGAATAATTCAGAATAATCCCTCGTCTTCCCCCCCGAACAGCGGCCGGGTGTTCTGTCCACACCGGAGGCCAAGAGGATCATCAGGAACTACAACCGCGTGGCCAGGGTCCTGCTGGAGTACGAAATGCTCTACCATCACAGCTGGATGAAGCAGGTGAGAAGGTGGAGGTCATACATGGTACCAAGACCTAGGCTATTGCATCTTCCACCAAAAATCGATGAATTAAATTCCTCTTAATAGGTCGAGGTCTAACTGTTCGAAATCTCCTTCCTTTAGACTACAATTAGAAAGTTGAAACTTGTCATCGATTTTAGTCATAGAATCTAAGACCTTGTCATAGAAATGGAGTAGTAGTAGAGTATAGTCTTCCACAAAACCTGTTTTTGATCGATAACAATGTCTTGAAATTTCTTCTTTCATAACAGAGGGATTAAAATTCTCTTGTTTCCCTTAAAAAGTTACTTGTATCCTGAAATCAATGCCTAGAATTTGCTACTTTTTCCACGTGGGATAGTTGAAGATGTATTTTGCAAAAGCTATCTGAATAATCAAATACACACATTTCGAGGGCAGCCAATTCAAACATGGATAATCTTTTTCAACATTTTCTGGGTGTTTTATACCTGTAGAGGACAGGCTTTGAGTGGAATTTTCCTATTAAGTGGATATATGTAGCTTTGGTGCGTGTTCAACTGCTCTCAGTTTGATTGGCAACTCTCTTGTCTTTGCCCTCCATTGTTCCCTGACTTTCTGATACCTTTTCTCCCCCTTTCTTTCCAACAGATGGAGGATGCCAGGGTGGGCCTGCAGGCCTCCCTGCTGGTCAGATCCCCGGAGACGGGGGAGCTCTTTGTGAACTTTGACCCGGAGATCTTGACCCAGATCCGGGAAACGGACTGCATGGCCAGGATGAAACTGGAGATCCCGCCGTTTGCCGCACTGCTGCAGCAGAGGCAGGCGGCGCTAAAGTCAAACTACAACAAATTACAGGTGAACAGCACATCATACGATATAAAAACAGTAACGTGGGAAACTATTCAGCCTACAAAAAAAACCTTTGCCCATATGATTAAACTATTTACTGTTATATTTACATTTATTGTGCAATGCCTGCATTTATCTCTCAAAGTCTTCCATCCTATGTAGCCTCACAAGATGTGGCACCATCTTGTGAGGCTACGTAGGAACTAAGATGGTGCCACTGAAACCATGAAACCAGCCAGAGAAGTGGTTGCCTGTTATTCAGAAATAACTGATCACTGATTATCGCTATTGACCAATCAGAATCAAGTATTCCACAATTTGCTAAATATATACAGTATATTAAACACCGTTTATAAGAACTTAGCAGCTGTCTAGAATCCGTATCAAAAACTATATGGCTTCCTGTTAATGCTCCTGACAGGCACGCAGGATAACGTAAACCTTACTGTATATTTTCAGTTGTAAATATTGTATTGTATAGTTGTAAGTCTTCCCATTTAAATTGTTAGTGGCTTGGTTTTACTAGTCCTGTCTGTGCCGGACAAGATGTCCTTATCCACAAAAAGCGTCAATGGAAAATACTCTGTAGCGATTTAACGTTTGAGGATCAATGTGAGGATATTATATGTGCAGGATACTCTATATGTTGTTTAAATAAACCACCTGGATTGATTTAGGAACAGTTGTAACACACAATTATGTTTTGAACATTTCATTCTCCGGAGTTTGGATAAATGAGGTCCTACTGTATTGAAGCATTGTTTGGGTTTAATGAATTTCACACACTCCAATTTAGAAATATACTGTAAATTCAAATGAGCATGCAAAATATTCTTCACACTGACCGATACATCTCCGTTTACACCTTCTCTTTACAGCTGATGCTCAGTGAGAACTCCCGGGTGCGAACAAAAATCCAGATTGCCTTCGAACCGCTTGTCACGCCACATGTAGCTAAGGTGAGATCAGCTGTGACTATAAGAGACAATTCAAACCAAGACGAAAGCTTAAGTTTTAAAAGCAGTCAATATGTTGGGGGTTCCTCTGTCACATTGGTCTAACGTTGAGTCTATAACGTTGCCTATAACAAGAAGAAAACGTCAACAGTAAAGTCTTAATTTGAGTCACTACCAGCATCCACTGCAACAAATGAAATCTTAACAGGTGTGTGTGTTAAAGTGTGTAAAAAATACTGTTTTACTCACTTTAAAAATGATAGCTAATTCTAGAGGATTTCATGAAGCGGTGTCCTTGACCCTAACGGCTGATTTATGATCTCTCCAACCAAAATAGTTTTTAATATAATTGCCTTTTTTCTTGATTTAAGATGTTTTCAAATAATTTCTTATTCACTGGTCATGAGACCCATATTGCTCTTGCCAACATGAATTACCTTGTATGATAAAGACCACATGACCAGGGTTCCCACGGGTCATGGAATTTCTGGAATATCATGGAATTTTAAAAAGTCTATTCCAGACATGGAAAGTCAGGGGATTTGATCATGTTTTGGGCCAAGTCATGGAATATCAGGGAATTTTGTGTGTAGCATGTTTAAATTGTAGTTGCCATTTATCAAAATGTAATATTTTCCATGCGGTATTTTTTCTACAATTACTACTGTAAAAGTCAATAATTTAAAAAGTCTATAATTAATTTATGTAATGAAATGGCAAATAGGCAGAGTATGTAACGTAGCCTATTATATATTCTGATAGAATGTTGAAATGTGACCAACTGGGAATCAAATGGGAATGGTCCCCAATGTTCTGTAAAGGTTCGTTTTAGGGAATGTTACGCAAGGTCCCCAGGACGTCCCCTCCTACGTGGGTAACTGCATTGGTCATGGAAATTGAGCTTTTTGGTCAGTGAAAGTCAGGGAAAAGTCAGGGAATTTTACATTTGACTTAGAGTTGGAATCCTGAATACTATATTAAGTTCAATTGCATTTGATTGGTTTAGATTACACCACATTCGATTAGATAATTAGATAAATTAGATAAATAAATATTAATAAATATAGATTTAAAAAGGTAATATAATAAAGATGCACTTCCTCAAATTTGATACCTTTTAATGGTGATTTGACAGGTGGACGATGCGATTCTTCCTGGTTTGACGTCCCTCGGCTGGACGTCGCTGAACATTGACAAGTACCTCAGCAGGATCAACACAGCTCTGGGTAGGAAGAAGGCAGGAAGACATGATTCATGCCTTACTCATTACTGAGTAAGGGATTAGTGATTATTAAGTACAGCAGTGATTGTTATGTACACTGCTTTGCTCTGTTTAAAAGCCAAGGGAGACAAACATCTTTTTGACTCCATTATCAAATGTTCAATTACTCAAAAGGAAGATGGGAGGACAAAAGCAGGCTCGTACAAAATGACCAATATAGTTTCTAATGAGTTAAATCTGTTCTTTTTTTTCTCCTCTCCAGCGGACCTGGAGCTGTTGTTGGACCGTGTGAACGACTTAGTGGAGTTCAGGATCGACGCCGTGCTGCAGGAGATGAGCGGAGCGGCCCTGTGCGTGCTGCCCAAGGACGAGCCCTTCACCTGCGAGCAATTTGTCCAGAGCACCGTGGTAAGTGAGAGCCAACGCTCATCGGCGGCTCCGTCTCTGCTCATACTGATGTATAAATACGGGAGAAACTACTGGAGTTTAATTGGCCATGCAGGTGTTGTCTACAATGAAGCCAAAGATGAGTGAACTAAAGAGGGAGATGTGGTCTCCATCTATTAAACTACTTTTTTTTAACTACTCACTACCCTTAAATACGTGTTTTTGAAATGAATTCCCCATCATCATCATCATTCAAAATCACATGTGAAACCCATGTGTAGCAGAGACGTGAATTCCAATTACTGCGCAATTACATTTGTCCAAAAAACAGACATTTTCATATGCATTTGGTGTGGTAAAACATGAAATAATTAACAACTTATGCAACATTGAAGAGCAACTTTTAGTAAACAACTTAATAAGATACTTATGGTATAGTGTTACTGTTATCAAACAAAAAAATTAAATATATTCATTAAAATATAAAAAATAACATAATTTGCAATGTGAAAATGGTGTGCTGCAAAAAGGCAAAAAGCCACGGACGTAATACTAAAGTGAGCTATTGCCGTAACATAGACCTCATCATCCGACGTCTCACCGCTTTTAAACGGTTGAACAGTTTTATCGCAGACAGCTGTTTCTATCCTCCTGGGCGGCCGCGTCTTGTAGATTAATGACAAGTCATACGCTGTGTGTGTTTTCTGCACGCAAGCCATCTATTCGAGTCACTGCGTTTTCATGCGTTTGGTTTGACAACTCTTGTGTGTTGGCACTGAGTAGCACGTTGGCAGTCACGGCTGCGGTCCATGAATCATTACCTGCATACATGACAGAATCGCAGAGTCATCAAGTGGAAAAGCAATGTGAACAATCCGTTCGCCGTGGATGCTGACAAAGCAGCATGGGTTACGCGGAGAGGAAGACTCTGAGGACTCTGAGAAGTCCAAGGTTAATTTGACAGAAAAAAAGCCACACTTCAGCTTGTCTGATTTTCATGCCTTTCATGCATAAAGTAAAGAAAAAGGTAAATTAACGTGAAGTAACATTTACGGATATCTTTCCTGTATTTACACTTCCCTCCACAGAGGCTTTGAACAAGGAATTCAGTAGTGAAAGACCCTTATGGTTGAGGAGGCGGTTAATGAGCTGATAAATGCGAACGACGACAGCCAGATGCCATTTATCCAAAGCTAGTCTATCGCAAACTCCCCTCTTTTCCCTTGTCGTCATCATGCCACAGGACCTGTGCATTAAAGCAGCCCAGAGTCTCCACACCAAGAGCTCATTGGTGGAAGAGGCAGCCAATGAGCTGATCAATATGCTGATGGAGTTCGACCACCGTCGCAGAGAGGAGAACGGCGAGCCTCCAGAAGTGGCCGAGTACAAAGCCATGGACCACATCGACAGTGACGGTACACCTGGGTTTCCTCAGTTGGAGAGAGGACGGTGTGAGCGAACAGAATGGAATGGATGGATGACAGGAGTTGTATGAAACAATAGGACGGTATCGTTCATTTTGGGGGAATGCACGTCACCTGTTCATATACTGACTCACTTTAAGAGCAAATTTAGGTGACCAAATATTTTCCATTCTCCATTGATATTCATTGTTTGAGTCTACAATGCTGTCTGATTATAATATGAAGCATGCATGCATGTAAAAAAAACAATTATCAATAAAGGGACTATATTTTCACTTTCTTTAATAATTCACCTTCAAAAAGATTCCCCTCATTGTTCTATTGTATAATTTTTTTGATTCACTTCCATGTGACTTTTCAGACTCGTCGTGACCACAAGGCAAATGTTCTATAAAACGTCTATGTGGCTTTAATGCATAACAGAAGAATTAAATAGGAAATTGTTTTGTAGGTGTATGGATCTTCTGCCCTCTGAAAGTTCTTCCATGATAAATTAGTATGAGTAATGAGTATTAGCTCCACACACAAAGGTTTTTACCCGTTCATTCATTCACGTTGAGGGCAGTTTGGTTCGTCCACCGAACCAAGGTCTTCTGTTTCAGAAAACAGAAGACACTTATCTCGTAGTTGTCTTCCAGGTGAAGATGACGGCCGATCGGAGGGCCGCCTGTTCTCCAGAAACGCCTTGGCCCTTCCGGCCAGCAGAGGACCCGCCTCCCCCATGGTGAAGAGGAAGAAGAAGAGAGACCTGATGCAGGTGATGGAGGAGGAGGCCCATGAGCTGCTCTCCTACTTCAACCACCGCAACATGGACGCCCTGCTGCGACTGACACGCAACACCCTGGAGACGCTGCGCAAGCGCATCCATGCCTCCTCGCTCACGCACTTCCTGGGTGAGGCTCATCTCCCTGGTGGCGTCGTCCGAACGTCTGGTTGTTTAGACTGCACGTCATTTATACAGTCTTGTCGACGGTTCACATGAAAACAAATATATAAACATCAGAAATGGAAGAAGTCATATTTGGTCATCGTGTTAACACACACATCATGTTAAAATCATATAATATATATTCATGATGATATGTATGAAAATTGTGGATTCCCTCATCAATTCCCTGTAGAGGAAAGGGAGGTCAAGTAGAATAGAGTGGTAGAATAAAGGTACGGAAGAGGTAGAGTACAGTAGAGGTAGAGTAGAGGGAGGTAGAGTAGAATAGAGTGGTACAGTAGAGGTAGAGTAGAATAGAAGTAGAGTACAGTAGAGGGAGATAGAGTAGAGGTAGAGGCAGAGTAGAGGGAGGAAGAGTAGAATAGAGGTAAAGTAGAGGGAAGTAGTTTAGAGATAGAGGGAGTTAGAGTGGAAGTTGAGTAGAGGGATGTGGAGAATGGTAGAGGTATAATAGAGGGAGAGTAGTTGAGGGGGAGGTAGAGTAGCGGGAGGAAGAGTAGAGGGAGGAAGAGTACAGGTGGAGTAGATGGAGGTAGAGTACAGTACAGGTTAAGTAGAAGGAGGAAGGTTCTGTAGCATCTTCAAATCCCTTCTCACGGTACAGTAAACCCCGCTGCCTCTTCGCTCTTCCAGCTGAGGGCGACTCTCCCGGTCGCACCAAGGCCGGCGGTCGTCCCATCTTCAGGGCCAACGTGATCCTCTCCATCCCCAACATCGCCATGGTGCCGGCCATGGAGGAGGTCCAGCAGGCTCTGAACCGGGCCGTGGAGTGCATCGTCTGCGTCAGCAAAGGGGTCGGCCAGTGGAGCAAGGAGAGGATCTCCAAGGTGAAACAGAAACTAAACTGCAAAACACTGCATTGTAAACAAGATACAAAATGGCACGAAGATCAGAAGTTTTGTATTGTTTCATTTTTTTTTCTATTCAGTGCGGTAGAGCCAACATTACAGCTCAAACGCTCAATTCTGTATGTTCATAACTTAACGCACCTACACATTTGGGCATTTGTGTCCCAAATGACAACTGTGGGCACCCATTGCCCAATGTCCATGGCTGGCATATGAATTATTTAAGTATCTGCATAAAATGAAAGAAATATACTATATAATGTATGTAATGTACTTATGTATGTCTTCTTCTCGGTTAAAACATTTTTAGGTTTTCTGAGCTATCAAAGAGCAATTTTTGCACACCAATGCAAACAACATAAATATCTTATGATTTTAGATTTTAGCCTTTTTTTTCTTTCAAAGCTTCATGGAGGGTGGGGGGCAATGTGGGGCAACCACATTGGCCTGTAGGATCCACATGTTTGGATTATTTTTACCATCTTTAACTTTGATCATCAATATCTGAAAGATGTATACTTTAAGTCATATTAATACAAAATACACTGTTTACCCCCTGGATAAACGTTTATGATGGGTTAGGAGAACGAGCGTACGGTGCCTCAGCAAGATATATTTTCTTGCCTGTGTACAATGCATCAGTTCTTGCAGTGGGGGACAGTGCAGGAGAGGAATTGTTTTAGTTTTGGTCTAGTTTTAGTTGATTGAATATCATGAGATATCCATTGTAGATTTAGTTGACTAAAATCTAAAGGGTTTAGTTAAAGTGTAATGCTTTACTTGAGAATTTCCAAACTCATTATATACTCCTGGAGGAAACATCTATTATCCTGTTATTATGGAATGCTATTAAGGTTTGAACGTGCAATACAGACACAGATTTAACTGTTGTGATATGAAACATGTCTTTATTTATCTTAAAATTAAATACCAAAAACCAAGCTCATAAGCTAGCACAGGGAATGGAAGTGAATATAACAGTTCTACTTCTCAGACTGATGAAATGAAATTTTGTAAAGGCAGCAATGCCATGAGCGCATACAAACATGAATGAATCAAGAACAATAACATAGTCTCCAATTATTTATAACATAAGTAAGAAGTGAAACAGCATACCAAAATACTAGATGTAATTCTCAAATACATTCAAAGAAAAAGTGCATAGGCTATAATGCCATTAGTGATTGAAACCTAAATCAAGACAAAAATACTCTGTCTCCAAATATTGAAAACATCTCAAAGGCTGTCAATAGCAGGGGATGCAACCATTCTAATCTAATCAACATTATCAACATTAAAATAACAACTGCTAGGCTACAATGCCATTAGTAAGTGGAACTAAAAATCAACTCCTCTCTCTCTCTCTCAGCATTGACAATAGAGGTAAATATCACATTAAACTAAAAAACAGACCAGTATCTTACAATGAGATTGTGCATATTGTTGCTATAGGAAGTGCTGTCAAAGGCAGTGAATGCAACAGTTCTATTTGGTTCAATTCATTTTAAGGAATGTTACACTTGCTCTATTGCACCGGCCTCCAGTGAGGTCACCTGTGACACTGAATAATCTCTGTGCAAAGGCTTGAGAAGTTGGCATAGCCAACAGGTCTAAAGCAAAAGGTTTTAACCTGTGATAAAAAGTGTCACTCTTTGACAGCCAAGTCTATTCCTGTGTCATCATCAGTAGTGGGTTGTGAAAGCTCTACTTTATACTTTCTGATCTGCTGCCTCATGCTGGTTGTGGAGGTCCTCTGTCTAGGCCTTGTGCGGCATTTTTAAAGTAACCTAACGACTGGCTGCTTTGATGAGGATGGTACTGCTTCTGGTTCCTCAATATTCTCCTCTTCTGCATCATCTTCAGACTGATCCTCATGTTGTGTGTGTGGCAAAGTGGATTTCACCACATACTCCTCTGCCTGCTTCAGCAGTTCCTGAATATTGTATATAATATAATACATTTACTGAATATAATACATTTACGCTCAAGATTCCTACAGGATTGCTTAAGTGCTCGGGTCTCATCTGTAAACCAAGGAGTGGGTTTCCTAACACAGGATTTTATTCTTAGTGGTGCCACTGTGTCTAAAGCATTACCGAGGGCCACATTAAATTCGTTTGTGAGGTTATCGATGGGACCTTCGTAAAATGGAAAGGAAGCAATAGCTGTGGGCAATTTGTCAGAAAGCAGAGTAGTAGTTAAGTCACCAATGTTACGGCTGCTATAACTCTGACTGCTCGGAACGCTGGCAGTGAAATAATAATAATATTAAAGTCAGCCATAATTATGAAGCCATAAAATATTATCTGCGTGCATCACCATCTCCGAAACAAAGTCAGAGAATTCATCTAAGAAGCTCAAGTAGGGGCCAGGAGGGCGGTATATCACTGCTAGGTAAATGGGCAGTGGTGTTAAACACTGCATAACAATAACCTAAAATGTTTTAAAAGTCATTGTTCAATTTAGTTAAGATTTGATTTAGAGATGAGGGCATTACCACCACCTTTCTTGGATGAACACGCTACATGGGATCTAACATAGTTTGGTGGAGAAGCTTTGTTTAGTGGTAAGAAGTAATTTGGCTTTAACCAAGTCTCACATAGACCCATCATATCCAGATTTTGGTCTCTGATCAAATCACCAATTGTCATTAATGTAGACTGATCGGTATCCTTCACACCGATTCCGTTCCTAGTATTAATTTTAGTAAGATTGTGTTGTTTAGAGCCTGGTTTGTATTTCGAGGAACTATAAGCATTGATACTGTGGGTATCTGGTAGGAAATGCCAGGTATTCTACAAACACTGTGATTCGGAGAGAAAATCGTCTGAGAAGTATGACCAACTAAATTTATAGAGATGAAGGGAGGGATAATTAAATGCGTCACACAGTACTACACCAGTCTGTCTGGCAGGATCTGTCCTCTCTAATAAGCTCGGCATGTTACTACTGTCCTGTATAGAACTGACAGACTGTACACCAGGGGTCTCAGACTCGCGGCCCGCGGGCCAATTGAGGCCCGCGGGACGATATTTTGAGGCCCTCTACTTGACATCAAAGTTTAGTGTTAGTGCGGCCCGCGCGTTTTTCTCACACGCACCTGCGTGAGTCGTTGCCCTGGGTGTTTTATATTTTTTATCACTTGTGGGCTACCGTAGCTCAGGCTCATGACAGCAACGCGAATTAGCAACATTAAGTCACTTGAAACGTGATTCGGGAGTGTCACCGAGTGGAGGGAAAATATATCCTGTCACCCAGTGCAAATACGTTTTTTTTTTCACCCAGCTCCAGTCATGTCTTCCTCAAAACCTGCCATGAAGAGAAAGGTTGGCCATGAGCACAGACAATTTCAGGAGAAGTGGGAGACGGAATATTTTTTTGTTGAGCACAGGGGCACGACGTGTCTTATATGCACAGAGAAAGTTGCGGTGCACAAGGAATACAACATCAGACGTCATTACTCAACTAGACATGCTGAGGAGTATGCAAAATACCAGCAAGAAGAGAGAGAGGACCGGGTCGCCAAACTTAAAACATGTCTACTGAGGCAACAAGATTTTTTCAAGAAAGCAAGCAAAGAGAGTGATGCAGCAGTCGAAGCTAGCTACGTGGTGAGTGAGATGATTGCTAAGGCAGGAAAGCCATTCAAAGACGGCGAGTTCCTCAAAAAGTGCATGTTACAGGCTGCAAGTATAGTCTGTCCGGAAAAGAAGGGTCAGTTTAGCAACATCAGCCTTTCAG
>OMKR01111456.1:1597-13671 GCA_900302355.1 Cyttopsis rosea | reverse complement strand
ATCCCATAAAGAGAACCAGAACTCCATAAAGAACACAGGCCAATTAGTATTAAACAGCTGTCATGGAAGTTTTAAGTTATAAGAACTTAGGCCTCTTTTCATGCGACAACATGCATAACTTGAGAGTTTTGTGCGCTTAATTGGAAATACAAATAAAAACAAGAGTCCGTAAAGTGGAAATCTCAAAGATTTCCGTTTCGTTGTTTTTGGCGGCACCTATGGCGAAAAGCGGTAATTGCGGGTGTGTTTTTGGACTTCAGTTCCCAGAGTTCCAAACAGTGTCGCCTGGGTGACGTCAGTCAGTTGCCTTCATCTGAACGTCGAATTTGTTTCTTTTTCTTTGGATTTGCATTTGTTTTTGAAGTTTCATCGTCAGTCGTCATCGATCTTTTCTGTGTTTGTTCGACCGTAGTCAACGTTTAGCGAGTCTGACGCGTTAGCTCCGCCTCCCCTCTCTGGTGGACCAACCGCTGCTGGCCGATGGAAAACACGCCACTAACTGCGCCGCTTGTGATTTTTTCCGGGAATGTCACCACAGACACCCGGTTCTTAATACTCAGATACTGCAAATGCATCGGCTTTCATCAGCGGAACAGAGGCTCAATCCCCTTTGCGTCTCCTCATTCGGCGATAGTCACTTAACAGACATTTATTTAAATGAAAATCTTCGAGATTGTAGCTTTAAAGAATGAAACAGGGGCATGAGAAAAAAATATATATGTTAATTTCATTTCATTCTATTTCAAGAGCATATCTACCTTAGTATCGGAAAAAAATGATTTAAATTTCAATTAAGTTTTACTTTAGGATTAATTTCATTTCGATTTTAATTAACAAACTGTATTCTTTTGATTTAGTTTCACCTTTCGTTAATGACTATAACCGTGGTATACACACCCACACACACGATGCATCAATGACCCGCGCAGACCCATCCACCATGGCAGTATGAAACAAGCCAAACCAAACAGACTCAATCTTCCTTTCATTTACCAGCCACACAATTCAACGCCCCCATCAGGAAGGGATCTCCCGCTGACTGCAGCTCAAATTAGCACTGATGCCATAGCCCCACCATTAATTGCCAACTGCCTCTTCCTGGACACAGTCGTAATTCACATAGAAAGAACCCAATCTCTCAAGCCCGCCCCCTCTCATTGTAGGCCGACCACCAACCGAACACATCAATGTCTTCCTATATTGCCTGCAGGGAGTACTGTTGAGATTTTAAATGACCAGTGTGAATGGAGGGTCACATCCTCGGTGGGAGGTATGGGAAAACCAACAAGCTGCCGGACGTGGCCTCACATGTAACAACTAATAGCTAAACGCATCCACCTAAATAAATATTTTAATAGATGAGTGAGTGCGCTGGTTAAAGGCAGAGCAGAAGCGTAATATTTATTTAACCTCTTTAGCGGCACAAACCCGCCGGCGGGTTAAATGGGCTTGACTATTTTCAAACGGGTCCCTTGACCTCTCACATCAAGATATCTGAATGAATTGGGCTCATTAGAACCGCAAGAGCCTCTGCTTCCCAGCAATACTGGAGCTAAACAGCTACACAGGCTAACTTAGAGCTCCGGATCTGCACGCAGTGAAAATATGTTATCTTCGCCTTTTTTTCTTTTCCCTATTTCTGCACACTGTGGTACCTAAACAGTTATTGAATTGTATAAATTATTGTTATGGTATTGCTATAAAGCTGAGACTCCAACCCAAAGAGCCCAATTGCATGTGAGATGAAATATGGCCTGATAGTAACCATTTCAATGTGATGACAGCATCTTTTTTAACTTGACCTTGCTGTATAAAATGACCTATTGTGACCACTAGGATACTCACAGCCTCATGAAACTCTAGACCCAGAATCTAGACACCCAGACCATTCAGAAAATGTATGGGATGTCCAGGTACATTGAAGATAAGTGGGTTTTTCTGAGCCATTTTCAGAAGAAATTGAAAAGATCATCGAAATTGTCAAATTCACACAAATCTCCAATTTTCAAAAGTTATTGATGCTGCATCACAGCATTAAGTGTTTTTCAAGGTCATGGGGTCGGCAGGTGGTCTTTTGGCGGGATTCTTGACCCTTTTTCACCATTCCTGAGTGGTCAAAAATGGCTAGAAAGTGTACCAAAGCTGTGAAATTAATGGCATCGACCCACAACTTGGTATAATGTTATTACCTTTTAATTGATAGAAAGGAATGACATACAGTGTCAAGCTGCATCTCAAATGATTCCTTAGGGTCTCAGCTTTCTGACGGTGTAAGGCCCTTGTATGTGGCAGCAACTGCTGCTGCTACATTCTGCTTGGCTCTGTATTTGTCTTTCTCATTGTCCATCTATCCATCTAGCTATCTAACTAACAAAATATTCCATATAGTGCCACTGAAATACTGGAGAAAGATGAGAGCGAGAGAGGGAGGAGAAAGAGAGAGAGTTTGGACTTGGACTGGGCAGCTTCTGAAGGAGGGGGGGGCTTAGTTTACATCCCATGGCACTCAGACCTCAAGAAACTTTAGCAAAGAAAAATAACCAGGAGCACAGATAGAAAAAAAAAAGAAAAGAAAAGCAAAAGAAGGTCAGACAGCGGAGACTAAATGAATATCCTTCTCTTGGTCTAGGCCGGGGGCTGAGTACACTTCACTAATGTCCGCCCCCCCGGCACACACAGCGCTACAGAGGACGGAGATTCGATCAAGACTAGAAGTTCCTCCAGAAACGAGGCCTCCAGGATGTACGCCGTGTTAAGTCACTCCCAGAAATTTCCTCGCTGGGGTTTATTCAGGGCCATCTCGCCATCCGAACGTACTCAAGTTATAATATTAAATTCAATCCACCTAAAATTTGACTTTTAAATTCAGATCACCACCTCGCCCCGGAACCAGACTCAAAACAGTCTTAAGGCATCCTGCAAACAGCTTTCTAATATAATAATATAATAAGGTACAAATGATTAACTTGGGTATTTTTTTTTACAATATCAGTTTCTACGGCCGCAGCACAAAGCCAAGGTCAGAATCCACCAACGGCCAACTCACCATACCCCATCTGTCAGCAGTTGTGCTCCCAGCCGTAAAAAACTAAATAAAAGATTCTTGCTGACTGGCAGTTACTCCTAGTGGTTGTCTTATCATTGACTACCTCTCATGAGGATTCAGCAGCTAACACAAAGGAGCATGTTTTTCCAGGTGCAGGTTCAAGTCCCTCCTGTGAAACACTGGCAATTGTTCGATGAGTAAAAGTGTCACATAATGTGCCATGAGCAATTGTTTTATTTTTTTTAGACTACATCATTTTTAGGTTTGTAAATTGCGATCGATAAAGGTATTGTTTGGGAACCACGATACCATAGGCACAATGGTATCGCGAATGTTTTACCATGTTTTCCTTGCCCGGATAAGGTTCAGACTGTCGTTGATTTCTATGTGAAATGTGGGTTTGTGAGGCCCTTTGAGACAGTGTTGTGATTAAGGGCTGTATAATTAACCTAGAAGAAGGCAGTTTGGATACACCATGGCTGTGTTTTGAGAACTATGACCCAGAGCCAGGAGGCAGGGAAGCACAGTGTTGACATGACCCACTGTTAATCACACCGGCACGGCTGCGGAGCTGAGCTCTAGGGCAAGACAACCCCTACATCTGAAATGGCGTACTAGGTACTACATATTACATGTTTGCATTGTCATCCGGCATATGCAAGTAAGAAGAACCATGGCTTTTAGCCATGCTGCATCGTCATATAGCCACACTACTTCCTTTCAGTACGTTGTGGGTTGATGACGACAGCACTACTACTACAACAAACTGCCGTCTCTCCCTGACAATGCATTGTGGGATAACATGCAGTGTTTGCATCCTACGATATTTCACCAGATATAGTATACATCCGGTGAAAAAGTATAATAAACAAAAAAACATTGATTATTTATCATGTACTTGTCTGTTTTACACTACTTTTAAGTTACTCACCAAAATAAGCGCAGAAGTCCATGTTTGTTTACACTTGCATTTAGACGCTGACACGGTTCTCCAAGCAGGAAGCAATGCTGCGTTCATGGGAAACTCTGAACACTAAGTGATAATACGTTCACTGGAACTCAGAACTTTCTTTTTTAAATTTAATATCATCTTTTACATTTTTTTAATCTATCAAAAGCTTCTTTGTGTGCTAATTGCTATTTATTTGTTTGCTAATAAGTTAAATATTCTCAAATATAGAAACTTTCATAAAATATACATTTTTCAAATTGATTTGAAAAGTTTGCACGAGTTTAAACTAAATATCGGTCAAAACATAGGTAATCAGTGGGCTAGGACTCTCCAAAATCTGGATCGGCATCAGACCCAACGGTGCTTTACGTTATCTGCATGTGCATCATGGCACCATTCATGGATTATTACAACATTTGGCCGTCTGCTACCATGCCGTGACAACATAAGGTGAGGGTGACTACTCAGCCAAACCAAAGTACCTTTTGTAGAAGCATTTTTAACATCGATCTTGTTTTAGTTTTAGGTTTTAATGAATGAAAGGTTACAAAGTCGTATTTTGATGTATATATATCGCTCATTTTTTCACTTATTTTGCCACTCCTGTGAATTTGAGAGCCTTGACAAATAGGCTTCACAAAAAGGCTTTACCATGTGTTTTTTATTATATATAAACTATATTTATTAATTGTGTATCCAGAAAACGTGCTATATCATGATACATATCACATCATGGATATATATCATTATCGGGATAGAAGGCGATTTTGGCTACCGCCCAGCCCTAATGCAGCAGATGCTTTGAATAGAATAGAACCCTCTTCAACCCTCTCAATTCCAGACTTTTTTCAGACCATATTTGACATCAGAGTACAAATAGCTGGATGTTTATTATGTAAATAAATGGTTTTAAAATCTAACTGTTAACATATACTGTATGTCACAATCTGACTATGTATGCTATTATGTTGCCAAATAATTGCCAGAAGATTGTAGCTAGGTACTGTAGCTCATACAAATCAATTAACACCAAACCCAGACAAGTTCAACTAGGGATTGTCAAGCCAGCCCTCGGAAAACTTGCATTTACCCATTCACCCCGTATTATTTTCCAATAACATATTGAATAAATAATATTATATTATTGTTCCCACCATATGTTTTAGTCTCATATAAACAAGAACTGAAAAAAGTAAAATAATTTAGTTTTCGTTTCACTGTGTCCAGGGAAACGACGATGAACGCAGTTTACTTTTCTGATAACTACATCACTGCATAAGCCATAAATGTTCAGACAAGCTTAATATTTGGTTATTTGTGATGCTATGTGTATATATGCCATTCAAAGATATTGCCGCATTTTCTTCAAACTAATTTAGTCGCGGATGTCCGGATTTGGTACAGGTTTAAGGCACTTGGGGCTGAGCTGTTTTGCAGGCTGTGATGTACAGGCAGCTCTGCGTAGGTCCTACGCCGCAGGAGGAGCCATACTTCTTGCCTTGCTTTCGACGACATGAAGCTCGCTATGGCCCGCGCTCTCTCACACAGTGGTAAACATTTTGGCTGCGCTGGCTGCCTGCTCCAAACGCCATGAAAAACACTGCTCGTATTATACATTTTTTAGAAATTCAGAATTTTATATTTTAGAAAACAGAATAAGGGTAATCGTCTCTAAACAAATATTTTTCCATAATCTCTTCTTTTTTCCATATTTATCCAGACCTGGAAATTACTAAAATAAAATTCCATACCATTTTCCTTACTGTGTAGGAACCCTGCCTCTTCTTAAAGCCCGCCTCCCACCGATTTCACATTGTTACCAACTCTACTGGTTAATTTAGTGTCAATAATGGAGAGCATTCAATGACCACACAAACAGAAACTGTCTGAGACCCCCAAAGAGTTTGATTTTTCTGTGCAGATAGCAGACTTGCTCAATAGACGTGTTTTCCAAGGGCCATAAAGATGCAGTTGCAAAGACACCAAACAACTGTGAAGAAATGGTTTTTATTTAACGGAGACTGGGCATCCCAACTCGGATTATCATAGTCCACTTTTTGTCAAGTACTGTTTTAACAAGAGTTCGAAATATTTCACTTTTGGTGCTAAAAATCGATGATTAATTGACAATGTATGGCAATGTAATGCGGTAACAGTGGAACCAATGTATTGCAGCAGAGAGTGCACTAGAAAAACTTTAAATAGCTCAAAAATGCAAAAAACACTGAAGGTGGCCGTTGAAGTCACACGAACCCCAGGTTTTTCTCCTATATAGCACCTCAGTGGCAGCAGTAAGTGATGTATGCGGGTGCTGGGGAAGAGAAGGGTAGGACTCTAGCTCCCTACACCACAAATGGGACTCTCCTGCTGCTTTGCCCTGCCAGCTGGCTGTCGGCCCAGCTCATGCCAGGCAGCACACTCCCATTGTCCTCTAGGTGTTTCAGGGTGATTTGAGAATGAAAATAGAGGAACGGGACAACAGCCTCCCTCTCTGCGTCTGTTTTTCTTCCACACGGGAACAAAGAATGATTGGCGCCAACACCATTAGTCAATCCTGTGATTCATCCCAATTTATGTACTTTTTCGCCTTGTGTGAAAAGAAATTTGAGCAACCACACCTTTACAAAACTAAGCCTGAATTGTCGCTATTCATATTACTACCACAATATCAAAAACAGCTTTGTGCTTTATTGCCACACATTGTCTGCCACAACCAGGTCCGGCACTTCACTTTTATCACAGCGATTCTTGGTGCTTAGCAAAGTGAGGCTTCTTTTGCATTTTCCCAACAGAAGGAGATCGTGTTTGTTCTTGGCTGGTCCAGTGATGCCCCACTGACAGAGTGAGCTGTGCTGTGGCCCTCCTCCAAGAGGGCCATCTGGCCCCCAGGACCAGGCCGGGCAGTCCATCCCCATGCCTCCCCTGTGGAGGAGACAGCACGGGATGGGCAGGGTTGATGTGGCCCAGCAGGCCTCCAGAGTAAACCACCACCTATTATCATCAGACTATACCCAACTCCCTGCCATTTCCCTATAGCAGCCTCCGGCATAGCATGCTCCCGCTCCGTATCACTGACAGCCTGTCAGCGTGCTCTCTTAGAGGACAGCAAAACAGAGTGAGAAAAGTGTGAGTCTCCTCCCTATCTCCCTAATAGCTATCTGTTCAAAGAGAAAAGTGTCAATGTGTCCTTCTCACAACGTTACTCTTCAGAGGTCAGTCAGAGTCCAGGCTGTCGCATTATCACTGAAGGAACAGTGAGGGGAGATGTGGGCAGCGAGAGGCTGAGCGCTACGCTGTGCAATACTGTACAAGTAGGAAGTAAACGATGAAAGAACTTCACGAAAAGAACCACAGGTAAACACGAGCATACTCAACACAAAGTGTGGTGATACAGTGAGGGAATGAAGAAGAAAAGAAAGTTTAACTCGTAGAACTACCCAGAACTAGTCCATGTGATCAACTACAACACAGTGGGGCTTACACACACTGCCAACTTCAACTCAAAACTGTGTATTTTTGCTTAAAAAGTTGTTTCATCATACACTGGTGCCTTTAAGAAACACAAAATCAATTCACACACCTGTTGCAGAGATAGAGTTTTTGCATAAACATACATGTGACCGCGAGAACAACCCCACAATTTGTCAACGCTGAGGAACATCCTGTCACATCCAGAAACTCATTTTCTTTTAGAACAGGCTGTTGTGAACTCCTTTTCGTTTTAATGTGGCTGACAGAAACCTGGCAACAGAGAGACAATTTTGGGCTTTTGGGCCGTGGCGCTAAGCTCCACAGCTGACGGGAGAATAAGCCAGAGGAAGCGAGAGGAGGTTTGAGGTAGGGATGCCAGGAGAGAGCACAGATGAATCACTAGTTTATTCGCCTCTCAAGATCGAGCCAACCTTCAGCTTCTGCCAGTAAGTCACACATGTTCCTCCTCTAAATTAAGGTAAGACAGATTCCACTCTGCACACCATCCTTTCTAACACAAAGGTCATATTTATAGGCCACCTACAGCCAGTTTCACTTCCTGCTTTCCTCCTTCATTTTTCTCCAAACAGGATTTGGGAGTGCAGTTAGTAATTGTCACGTATTAGCAACACCATGGCAACCAGTAATAAATGAGGCACATTCTCACCAATACGAGGTGACTAGCTAGTAACAATAACAATAATGACAATAATGGAGATCATAACATGAACGTGAACATAGTGACTGACCGCTCCAACAAGTTTTGAGGTGGAGGATTTTTTAATATCGTCGATTCACAAAATAGGTTGTAGTCAGTCAGTCAGTCAGTCAGTCGCAAAGAGCCAGTGTGAGATTTTGCCAAGTATAGTTGAGCAAGAGCTTGACATTTGACATCTTTTGTTGCTAAAAACAGAAAAAACAAAAAAACAAAAAAAATGGTTGGTGGTGGTGGTGACTGTGGAATTGATTGCAACAGTGATTTCCATAGAAGGTGCAAAACCTAATGGAGGTAGGAATTTTCCCTGAAAGGAAATTTTAAGTTTTATAACATTTTTTAAATATAAATTTAATTTTTGGACATTTACACATTTTCCAGAAAGGTGCCATGATTTGAGAAACCAATAAGAGCATTTGACTTGAGTCAACTGCCTTGGACAAACGTGCTTAGGAGATTCACAAAGGCCATAAATCCCAGATCCTACTGTCCACTGCTACCATGACGCTGTGCCCAATGTGGTGATACTATCCAAAAGCCACTTGTTGAGTAAAAGCCTCTGGCTTGACCAAAGGCTTTTACTCAACAAGTGGCTGCTGGATTGAATGCATTTGGATAGGCCAAATGTATGGAGCTGCCTTTCACTCACAGCTGAAAGGCATGTGATTTTACAAAATTATCCAGGGCAATTCTTCCTTATTCTATCTTATCCTATAATTGCTTTGGAGATAACAGTGCAAAATGAGATAGAGAAAGCAAGGAACCATTGTGGGGGAGTTTGGGTTAAATGCATACAGCTGCTCCTCTAATGCACACAGCGCTGTGACAACCCCCCACCAACAGCTGAACGGGCCTCCAGCATTAGCATATGTAAAGGGAAGTAGCTGGTTTGAGGCGGGTGTGGGGAGAAAGACTGTTGGGTGGCTGCAGTGGTTGGGGCTTAGGTGGTAAAGGGGGGACCATGACATTTAATGTTTTTTTTCCCATTTTATAACCAACAGGAAGGACAAATAGGCAGAGGATTAAAGAAAGAAAATAAAGGTGCAAAAGTCATTGTTTCTCTGGGGGGGAAAAAAAAGATGCCGACATTTCATATCATGACCCACACCGGGCCCCCATTATGACCCCCTGGCCACAAAAGCTCTTCCTCAACTCACCAAACTATCGACCATGACCGTCCTGCAGGCAACACCCAAGATAGCAAGAGACAGAAGCCCCTTTTACGCAGCCTATCCAAGCCGGCATCGTTGCGCCTTTATTCCGCAACGCTGCTCTGTATAAAAGGTACGGAGACAGAATGAGTTGGCCCACCTCTGTGCCGGCAGCGGAGGTAGTAACAGAGGCGAAACAGAGCCGGAACGGCGTCTGTATAAAAAGGGACAGCCGGCAAGACGGCTCAGGGGAATGACATTCTGGTGATCAAGTTTGTCATTGGTCGGAGGAAAAAAAATAATAATACTCCACTCGGGAGCTGCGCCTTGTCACAGAGCTGCAGATATTCCTCTAAAATTCCAATTTATATGCTTTACATATGCTTTACATAAAAATTATTATTTTTTAAACAAGATTTTTTTAATGCTCAAATTTAGAACTACTACTACACTACTACTTTGCTTGGTTCTGTGTAAAAAAGCAAAGCCGGGTATTGACGGCCATCTTTGCGGCATTATTGCGGAATCCTGTGTAAAAGGGGCTACTGAGGCAAGGTATACAAGTGTGTTAACATCTGCACACACACACACACACACACACACACACACACACACACACACACACACGATACTGCCCATTACAGCATGCAAGTGAAAAACGTAAGAATTTAGTTGAAAAAATAAGATTGCTCTATGCCTCTAGAACTTTGGAAGGCAGATAACCATGTTGACTCACGCAGAGTCTGAAGGGTGTGATTGCAGCAGATAGCAGTCCAGCAGGATTCACAATCACAATATCACCAGTGTTTCTCACACGTACGCATGGTTTCTCAAGTATTTAAATCAGACCAGATCAGAAGCAAATAAATATAATGTTTCCTCCACAATCAAGTAAAATTCAATGTTATATATTTGGTAATAAATATATGTTGCCTGCCCAGAGACTACCACTGCAAGTACATTTCAGAATAGTGGGATACACCAAGTATCCTTTGTTTGGATACAGAGAGCATCAGAATAATTCCAACTTCACTCTGTTGTAAAAGCACAAGTAGGCAATCTGGACTATGAATGAGTTCAGAAAGTGTTTTCGACCCTGTACAGTGCCGTTCTCAGCTCTACGGCAGCTCAAAAGATGGAGTCTTTTTTTCAAAATTCAGGCTTTGTGATAAAATTGATCTAAAGGAGGGAGAAATAAAAAATGCCCTGACCCCTGATTGATATTGACATTGTATTTCTTTGCTTGATTAAAGTCTGTGTTTTTGATTACTTGGCTGATTTTGAGTTTCTATAACATGTAGGACTTGGAAAGCCTGACCAACATTACTGTATTTCCAGTGTATAATGTTAAGAAAGTGAACAAAATGTTTAAATAATTTTAAATATTCAATCACAATACTTAATTGCAAAATGGTATTGGGAGGTTCTGGCCAATCGTATACACTCTTGCACACATTCACACACAAGCGGCTGCTTCTTCCCTACCCGAGTCATTGCGCAGGTAGGAGGACATGGCGGGGATGAGGCAGGACTGGCTGAGCAGTTCCTGCAGCACCGTCGGCAGGGCCGTGCTGTTGTGGGTCCTGCTCTCTCCGGCTGATGGGACTTCGCTGTTGTGGCTTCCTGTGCAGCCCGCTGGGTTGATGTAGCTGGCCAGCACCTGCAGGACAAAACAACCAATCAGGAATCACTGCCCCAGCCGTCCCCAGCTCAGCTCATTTGGCAAGACTAGTTAGTTGTGTTTCTTTCCTGCTCTAAGATCTTCAAATTCTGCACATATTTGGCCATATTTGTGTCTTGACACCACAGCATACAATGGCCGACACAATAGGTTTGTGGACAGCAATGTGATATTTAAAACTTGGCAGCAGTCCTTACCTGCAGCAGGCAGGTGACATGCTCTTCTTCTAGCCTCTGTTTGGTGAGGGCCTGTTCCACATCCCAGCCCGAGGCTGTGGAGCCAGTACCGAAGCCCGTTCCCTTGGCCCAGTAGAGCTGCTGCTCCTCGCTGGTGCCTCCGCCGTGACCGCTGGACACCTGGGGCTATGAACAAACAAACAGTTGGGCTTTGAAATTTCTAATAATTTGGATTTCATAAGAAATCAGCAGACATTAAGGGGATGGTACACTGCTTGAAGGAAAAGAACAGGAACACAGAATCCACCAATTCATCAAATGCTGTAGAGGTATATGATCTCCAAAGGACAAGTGGCCTTCTGATGGCAATGATTCAGAATGTGACTACAAATATCATATGAGGATATGCATACACAACGCCTTTAATGTAAAACAGATCTCCCTGGAGAAATGTCAGAATTTGAAACACTAATTCCATTGTATGACAATGTCACCACTTTGGTGTTGACACAGCAAAACATCAGCCTATTCTCCCAAGAGAAGATTCTCCCCAAAAGCTGATCATGTTACATTTTCGCAGATGGGTTTCCAACACACACACATTATATTAGACTTCCAAGTGGAGAGGCGTGATGCTCATTTGGACTCTAGAGATAATATAGCTTCACAGCAATGAAATCTGTAAAGTTCACTCAAAAAACAGTGCAAAAGCTATGTGGATAAGAACACATTACGAGTTTCGAAGGGTCCAATGTGATGCATGGAATGAGAGATATGAATGAGATCCATCTGTGGAATCTGTCAGTGTGTCAGAATGTCACCATGGGTGTCGTGATGTAAATATTTTGTTTCTTCTATTATGTACGTCCTATTTAAAACCAG
>OMKR01111441.1:6630-35659 GCA_900302355.1 Cyttopsis rosea | reverse complement strand
GGGCTGGGAGAAGGCAATCCGCCAGGCCCTGATGCCCGTCACCCCCCAGCCCAGCGTCTCCAGCGGGCCCGGCCAGGGCAGAGAGCACAGTAAGTGGCATTATACAGTATATCCCCCGTGTCCTGAGACATGAGACGCTTCTCTCTGTAGCAACTTGTGCGCTGTGTTTTTACCGAGGAAGAGGAGCGCACCGTTTGTTCATTCATTATGTTTTGCTCTTTTGAAAAGCATGCTGTTTGATACAGTCTCTTTTAACGTCTCAAAGTGTGCCCTCATGTGTTAGTGCAGTGTGTATGTAGGTACTTAAAAAGTCTTAAAATGTCTCCTATTAGGCCTAAAATATTATTACATTTATGAGGTCTTAATTTCAGCATGAACATTTTGTCAGATTTTATTTATCCACATATTTATTTTTGTCAAAATGAGTCAAGTTTATTTGTAACATTTCTGATGTTAGCCTACCACTGAACCTAATATGTTCTAGATTAACCCAACTGACTTTATACTTATACCTTCATATTCCTGTAGAGAGAATATCCTTGTACTTACCTGTGGATAAAAAGGACTGGTGAGATTTATTCCAGTTCCTAACCTTGCTATCTGACCTGAAGGAATCTGATCTACAGATAAAAGTTCATGGAATCATCTAGTTCATATTCTACCCTGTTAATACCTAATACTTACCTCCGCCGTGTACCAAATATACAGTACTTACATGCAGTAATTTATTGAATACGATTATTTGTCCAAAAAGAGTCTTAAATTGAATTAAAATGTAGCGCCATCTGCCAGAAATGTACAGATATAGGGAATGAAACGTGTAACTGCAGCAGTAAATAGTAAAGGGCCTTGCCCTACCCATGAGCAACATAGGGAGTGGAACGTCTAGGTTGCGTATGCAAACCCGGTTCCCTCAGTAGGGACCAGATCTATTACTCATGGGAATGATCGTCAGATCACGTAATCCAATCGAAACGCTCTGCATTCTCGCCTGGAAGGCAGAGGAAGTGACGACGCTACACTTCCATCCTGCCCCCACGGGTATATATTGCGGTGCGACTTCCGGAAACCACCCTTCCGGGGCCTCTGTTTCGCGTCTGCCGCTACACTGGGAGCAAGCCGGGCGGGGGATCCAGGAATGGAGCGCTTCCCGACTCTTCTCCTCCTCAAACCTCGCCGTCATGAGTACCAACGCCTTACCAAAGGTGCCAGAGGGGGACACCAGGGCGTCCAGTAGAGGCACCTTGTCCTGGTCCTGGAGTCCGGTCAGGCCATGCAGGCTCCCATGCTCCGCCCGGTAGCTTGGTCCGCGCCTCGGGTGAGGTGGAGGGAGAGGTCCGTGGTCTGCCTCAGCTCCACCAGGATTCCCTCGTCCACTGTGGCCGAGCTGGCCAGCTCCACCAGCAGTTTGGCCTGGTATCTCTGGAGCAGGGCCTGGGTGTTGATGGCAAATAGGCCTTCTCGGCCACCGCCGCCTGTTGCCTGGTCGCCTTGCTGGGGAGCGTGGGCTTCTTCCCAAAGCCCTGTCCCGGGGCGAGGCAGCTGGCGACAGTTCCTTCCACCAGAGGGAAGGAAAGGTAACCCAACTCCTGGGCCTGGTCTACTCAGCGGCAGACCTCGAATCCCCTCACCGGCGCGATTTTTCCAGCCCTTCACCAGCTCTGCGTGCGCCTCGTGCAAGAGTGGAATGATAGGGGCGTCCTTATGAGGGGTCCCGGCGTACAATTCCCCGTCCAGCATGGTCACAGCCGTGTCCGGCACTGCTGCGGTGGGGAGGCTCAGCTTGCTGGCTGTGCACCGAGACACCTCCAGGAGCTCGGCCGAGGACGGGCTGGAGCCCCCCCCCCGAAGCTGGGGAGGCTCGTCTCCTCCTCGCCAGAGTCCGATGACTCTATCGCGGCCTCGAAGCATATCCTCTGCTGCGGTTCCAGGGAGACCAGCATGGCATATGATAAAGTTATAAATAAATAAACTTCCGTAAATGACGACCTAACTATTAATACCCACAGATTGACACAGAAGTATCGATCGCTGAGCGCGGCCGATGCAGCCCGGTCACATATGAAAAATCAATAATTGTCCTCTAGTGGAAATTCACTCCCAGGCAGAGTCTCTGTCGCAGCTTTTCTCTCTGCAGAAATGTGTCCTTGGCAAGTGCGTTCATTCACAATCCTGTACTAATGCGGCAAAGTGCATCTGCTCCGTTGGTTCTGAGACGGTTTACCAGCAATTTCTGACTAGAATGAATACAAATAAATAAAAAATGTTGTTTATGTTCAAGAATAAGTATTTAACTTTTTCCCGTTCGTGCACACCATGATAACAAACAGAAGGAATGTTTAATTCCAGTTTGTTGTGTGACGTTGAGTAACGTCGATCTGGGTTTTTACTGTGAAAAACAAACATTTCAGAGATTCACTCCTTTGACAGTGTGATTTTCCCACAAGGATAAAGTTCATCTCATTCTAACTTGTCATGACTTATCCCGTTTAATCCTGTTCTCTAATTCTCATTTATTATTCTAACTAATGCAGCTTGTAGCCCATGTTCAAACGGAATATAGAGTCATACTGATGTCTGTCATCTGACCGCCAGGACGACGTGTACCCAAAACTCCTTAATTCTCAGACTATTATTGTCAATATTATTCATGGTTGGATCAAATAAACTGCGTAATTCATGACAAAAAGTCTTCACTCGAAAAATAACGAAGGCATCTATAATCTACCGTCATCAGAACAACATCAACGATTCCGATTTTCTACCTCTTTTAACACTGTAGTTGTATTGGATTTAACTCGATTTTTTAAAATCCTTGGTACAGGCAGAAGTTGTGTCATTGTGTCGTACAGTATTTGCAGCTCTCAAAAGCTTTAATATTATTATGTCTTGTTTCTTCAGAGGACATTTCACTCAGCATATCAGTGTCCAACTCGCAGATTAAGGAAAATGTGGTAAGTTTTTTAACTGTTGACTGACTGACTATTTACATTATAATATAAACAATTTGCAGAAAATATCTCCAAAAAGTATATATATTTTTCAGGATCTAAAAAAAACCAATGCATGCTTTCTAATTTACACCCCTGTTTAATTGACATGATATGATTTAAGGGTGTGAATGCTTTGAAACTTCTGAAAATTACAACTATCAATAAGAACGTTGCATGTTCCACTGCTTCTCACTGTGTCCTATCTCATTCAGGACATCAGTTCTGTGTATCAGATCTTTGCTGACGAGGTTTTGGGCTCCGGGCAATTTGGAATCGTCTATGGAGGTAAGACGGATCCCAAGATGGCCGCCGGACTCCTGGAGTCCAGCAAGACTCTCACTTTATGTTGGGTTTGACTGGGAGGGAAGGAGATGTGGTCCCATGCGTACATATTTAAATTTCAGTCGTGTAATTCCCTACTATCTTCTATCTATTTTATGTTTATATAAGATATAATATATATAGAGAAAAAAGGCTTGGCTGTCTGTCCCCCTTATTTTTCGCAGGAAAACACAGGAAGACGGGCCGAGACGTGGCCATCAAGATCATCGATAAGATGAGGTTTCCCACCAAGCAGGAGAGCCAGCTGAGGAACGAGGTGGCCATTCTCCAGGTACAACCTCCTGGAAACAAACCGCTAGTTTTTCCTCTTATCAAAATAATTAATCATTTCAACATTTTCTAAAGATAATCTACACTTTGTAATGACAACTACGACAATGTTGATGGTATAAACTTGATGGATAACATAGACGGAATCAAAATAATTCCTCAACTTGATCCTAAAACAACAACACGAGTTCAGTCCAATTTTCCATCTACTTCATGTCATCAGTTCATGTCGACTCCACAACTATTCCACATTTTTCTCTGAGATTGTGAAAACATCTCTCGGCTTAAGACGAGTCGGCTGTTCCCTCCCGTCTCTGTGACTTCACGAGCGTTGACATGCCACCCCGACAGAACCTGCACCACCCCGGAATCGTCAACCTGGAGTGCATGTTTGAGACGCCCGAGCGCGTCTTCGTCGTCATGGAGAAGCTCCACGGCGACATGCTGGAGATGATCCTGTCCAGCGAGAGGAGCCGTCTGCCGGAGCGTCTCACCAAGTTCCTGGTCACGCAGGTCAGCGAGCAACTATGGACGCACCCAGAACACTTTTCACTGCACATACTTGGTCCTGGACACCTCCGGACACTTGGAAGTCGGGGGTGCAGTTTCTAATTGAATGCCACACATTTAGAAACAGCCTGGCAACCGGTGTTAAGCAATTGAGTTCTCCTCCAACACCGGGCTACTACTCGAGAGTGAAAGTGAATCTTTCTATACAGATCACTGACTCACTCAATAGACGTCCAAAGGCTGCAGTTCAGTCACAAAGAGGCAGAACGAGTGTGAAGAAATAGTTTATTTTCACAGTCAGCAAGTTTTCCAGCTTGGATAATCATATGTTGCTTGTTGCCAAGAACTGTTATAACAAGAGCTTGAAATGTTGAACTTTTGTTGCTAAAATCAATTATTTGTCAAAAGTGTAGCCTGTGAAATCAGTGTGTTATAGAAAAAACATTAAATTATGCCCAAAAATTGAATGGCTCTGAAAAAACTATTAAATAGCTCCAAAATGTTAGTAGTTTTGGTAATGGTTGTTTAGTGGTTGATTAGTACCAATCCGACCTGTTATTTTTACTTAACAGTATCGACTTAGTTTGGGGTCATTAGAACATAATGATTAAAGTATAATACATTTTAGTCCATCAGAGACCTCCAGCATGTCTCTGTATTTCAAAACAACTTAACAAATAAAGTCACTTATATATAAAATGCACATTTGGTGACACTTGCTATTGGATTTTGCATTGGGTAAGACACCTTATTTTAGCCCTGGATTGGTGCATCCCTTCTCTGAACCATAACTTAGAACTGCCGGACCTAAAACGGAGACCTGAGGAGTGCCAGAGCATTCCTTTAATCTGGGAGTTCCTGTCTGTGTTCACAGTATTCTGTTCAGATATCAGTTCCTAATGTGCTGACCTGTGTACGAGGGCTTTTAAGACAGCGCCCCCCCAAAATGTAACTTATTTTAATGTGAAGACTTCTGGGAAGTCCAGCTTGTCCTCTCTCCCTCACTGCTTAGACAATGAAGCAGGATCCAACCAAAATAGGAGAGCACGCTGCCGCTGAGTGGGTTCATGGTGACATGTCTACATGACATGTACTGTATGTTGTTCCAGATTCTGGTGGCCCTGCGACACCTCCACTTCAAGAACATCGTCCACTGCGACCTCAAACCTGAGAATGTTCTCCTGGCCTCCGCCGAGCCCTTCCCCCAGGTCTTCTACTTAGACATTAGAAAGCTAGAGTGGATTCCTGCACTTTTACTAGACAGTTTAGGCATCTTGATCTTGTTTTGCTAAACTGTTGGATTAGATATGCTGCAATAAACCTGTATTTATACTTAGGCTTGGAAAGACTACAGGAGCATTAACCATATATTCTACATCTATATTGAATTTAAATTACAGTGGCAGTTATACTTCACTATCATCATCCCTCGTGTCGTCTCCAGGTGAAACTCTGTGACTTTGGCTTCGCCCGCATCATCGGGGAGAAGTCTTTCCGGCGCTCAGTGGTGGGCACGCCGGCGTACCTGGCCCCCGAGGTGCTGCGCAGCAAAGGCTACAACCGCTCGCTGGACATGTGGTCTGTGGGCGTCATCGTCTACGTCAGTCTGAGCGGAACCTTCCCGTTCAACGAGGACGAGGACATCAACGACCAGATCCAAAACGCCGCCTTCATGTACCCCCCCAACCCCTGGAAGGACATCTCTGGAGAGGGTGAGGGAGAGGGGGGGTGTGTTATGGACCACCATGGGGGGCTGTTTGTTGTATTCTGTTTTTCTGGACATGGTCCTGTGAAAATTGAATGGAGAGTTGGTAGTTAATAGGTGTACATTTTGTTGCCATAGTGACATATGGACTAAAGTTGTGGGTATGTATGCAGTATTTGAGAGAATATTTATTAAAAAGTTAGTGCATATTCTACTATTTACATGCTCATTAACACATCTAATAGCAGAAGCAAATATTGATCCAAATTTGAAAAATAACAAAATAAATTAATAATCATTTAACTGGAATTACAATTATTAAATCATTATCATTATTTAATCATGAAAGAATAAAAAAAAAACAAATTTTTTGAACTATTTAACTTTTTTCTGCTGCAATATATGGATAACCACCAAGAATGTTAAGATCTTGTTGAAACGTTATTGGAAAAAATGGATTGGCACGCACAGTCACTGTGAATTCAAACTATTTTCTCGCACAGTGAAGAAACCCTTTTTAATCTTTCACATGAATGCACCAATTTGTTTATTCCAAATCTTTTACATACTCAGCGATTCAATTAGATTCTGATTCTGATATAGGACGTCCTATATCATTCTGACACAGTATTGACTTGACTTGTGTGTTCTGTCCCCACAGCCACAGATCTGATCAATAACCTGCTGCAGGTGAAGATGAGGAAGCGCTACAGCGTGGACAAGTCGCTCAGCCATCCCTGGCTTCAGGTCTCTACTGTTTATCATGTTCATTTGGATTTCAGAGCGTTACTGTCTCCCAGCCCTGCAGGGTCTCTCATATGGGGGTAGGAATGGCTCACAGCTGGCTAAAAGTCTTCTGAAATGAGCTCTCCTTTTTGGACTTTTATCCAGTTGTGAACCGTCCCTAGAGGTGGGTACTTCCAGATTAAGAAAGTAAAAGTCCTTCCATGTTTTTGTTACTTGGGAGGACTTTTACTTTCTGAACCTGGATGTCCAGCCTCTGCTCAGTGAGACTGACCTGCTCCTCTCCCCTAAACAGGATTACCAGACCTGGCTGGACCTCAGGGAGTTCGAGACGCGCCGAGGGGAGCGCTACATCACGCACGAAAGCGACGACGTGCGCTGGGAAGAGCACGCCGACGAGAGGTGTCTGCACTACCCCAAGCACTTCATCATGGCGCCCAACCTGGATGACATGGAGGAAGACCCCTAGTGGCCTGGAGGACAGATGGTCACACTTGACTCAGGAGAAGCAGCGGGGAGGGTCAAATCCCTGCAGTCTTTAGCGGATAACCCTGGCTCGGCCGGAACCTGTCGCTATGGAGACCGCTAAGGCCGTGCTGGACAGCACCGTGACATGAGCCTGAGCGTGGCCGCGGGGTGCAAAGACTCTGGGATGTAAGAATGCGGCGCGAGCTGCAACACTTTTCAGGTAGAATTCAAAACTTTCAAGAAACTTTATGCATTTAACTGTTTTTATACAGACTGCCTTTCTGTTTAAGCCATAACATACTGACCACCCGGTGAGCCTGAGAAACAACCCCAACCATCATAAACTAGTGCACTGCCAGACAGAAATGGCTTGGCAAGGACGGCACCAAGTATGTTGAGACCCTAAAGACTTTGTTGGCAACGGAATATTTTTCTGAACGTGACAATATATGTTGGTATAATTTTGTAAAGGTATTTAGAGTTGATGTCAATTTACCACCGGAGTGCTATTTTTCCAATTCAATTTCTATGTGATGTTGTTTTTTAACTGGACCAAAAAACTAAACACACTTTCTCCCAAATATATACATGATATATGAATTTAAAAAATAAATTGTTTCTTTGCACTATCAGGATTTTCACAAAAATGTATTTGAAATGAGTTTATTTTTTAACCATCTGTGTGCTCTTGGACCATGGTTTGGAAGTATGGGGTGTAGAACTGGACCGTGGTGTGGAGGTGTGTTGATGCTCACGTTGTGGCCAAATTCTTTTGTTGTGGATGTTGGTCGCCAGTCTTGGGTTGTTCAAGGTGACATTGTGGGACACGGATGGGTCAAAGCCCTTGCATTTCAGTCTACGAATATCTTTCTGTCAAAGTTTTGAAGCATTATTGTGCAGTGCAGCTGGTGTGGTCATGAGATTTGGCAGTGGATTCAGTCAGTGGATGTAGGACGCAGCCTCGTTAATCAATGGGTCGAGAGAGGTAGAGTAGACTGACTAACAGGCTGCATCTAGCTCAACCTGACTTGCACTAAGCAAAACTGCTTTCTGGAGAGTCCTTGACATGATGAATATGGCTTTCAGATTTTCTGTGCAACAATTTACTTTTTCTGTTTGAACAGACACTAAGCTCTGGCTGACTCGTTTCCTCTCCATTGTCCTGCTGATTGGCCCAGCAGAGTTCTGTGCAGAGCAATGACTCAAGGTCAGTTCTGTGGAGGCATATTGGTAAAATGTCCATGTTTGAATCCTCTTGTGTGTTTCAATTGAGTTAAAAATTATTTGACAGATTTTATTTTAACAAGGTCAGGATATAACAAAGTACATTTTATTCACCCTGGTTTTATGTTGTTTTCTTCTGCAAATTATTTGACCAAATGGAAACAGTTGCAAATCCAGTCACAGTGAACGTTTTGATCTGTCAACATACGTTTCTGTGGTATGAGTTTACCTTTAATCTGTGGAGTGATGTATCTACAATTAGGTTTTCATATATCTGAAAACATTGTGTGTGTGTGTGTGTGTGTGTGTGTGTACCCTGTGGTGGACGAGGTTACATCCAGAGTGTGTTACTACCTCATGCCCAAAGTACGCTGGGATGGGCTCCAGCCCACAGCAACTTTGAACAGGCAAGACCTGGCATCAACCTTACATACAAATGAATCAGACACATCTAATGAAAACTGAGCCCTTACACGATGTAAATGCTGCTCAAAATTCAGTCCTTCTTCAAAATTCAGCCCCGTTAGAAGCCATATCCCACTCAAGCTACACCAAGTTGTTCATAGGAACGACAGTTAAACCGCTAGACTAAACAGCTTCATTGTTCCTACCAGTCTCTGGGACTCCGAGTCCTACAATTTATTCCAAATGTCGGAAGTCAGATTCCATCAAATCAACACATCCAAGAAAAGAACTTAAGAAAATGTTCACAATCAAAAAGAAAATAAAACCAGTAACCTTCCACATAGGGATGTAGTGAACCCATTTTTTAATTACCGCTCTAACATGGTGCCTCATAGCCTCACATTGGCGCCCTCTTCTATCAGACCACTGATTGTTTTGGCAGCAACGAGCATCCTGTGTAATCAGATCTTTTAATTGCTACTGCAGTAATGGGGGAGAGGGGCAGATTAGAGGAACACAGAGCCTGCTGTGAGTGGCTGCTCCCCAACTCTGAGCTCACCAAATTGCTTCAAGATGTGTGTAAAACCACATGATTTAGCAAAAGGTTTCTGCCAGTGTCAAAGAAGAAAAAAGTAAGCTCCGTCCGCCACAGGCTTACCCCGAAACTACGGCCTGAAGTGGCTCTGTACCAGGTGCCCCAGCCTCCAGCAAATCCTCACTTCTGCTGGTTCTGTGTCATGAAACTCAATGTTTCTTTTTTTGTTTCAGTTTTTCAGTTCAAAACTGAAAAGTTGAAAGGATTTTGATGCCAATCACTCAGGTTGACTCCCAATGATCGAAAAATAAGACTAAAAAAGACTAAAAAAAAATCAGACAAAAATCAGAGATCAGAGTTTTCCTTTAAGTTTGTTTTCAATATAAGTAGTAGCTAAGCAATATGACTGTCAAGTAGTCTTATCGCTCTATATATGAACACTGTTTATGACAACAAATGAGAATTTGTAACAAGACAATGTGCCCACAACGTCATATAACCTTCAGTCATACTTGTCTCACAGCTAAATGACATTCCATCCAAGTTTATTCACCGTGTGCTATTGGAAAGCCTTCCGTGATAAATAAATCCATTATGACCGTCCTTCAACTCTCCAGTGGTTCCACACCTGCGGAGGTCACTTTTTCCTTTCAGGATCTCCAGTCCATCGTCACGGCACTTTCAATTTCACGGTCCTGTCACGAGAATTTGAGCTCGGTGAATCCAGCCACAGGAAGTGGCGCTGGGTTCTTCTTCTCCAAATTCAGCCCCTCTGACTTCTTGGGCTGCTCCAGGCGGCTGTGGCCCAGCAGGCAGAGGAACTGGAAGTGCTCTCCCATCTGCTTGGGGTTGGTGAGCAGGTCGTAGCTCTCCAGCAGCTGCTTCCTGGTGGACGGATCGGCACAGTTCCTCAGCAGAACCTGCACACGGGAGTGGGTCGGTGCAGGTCGTCAGTTGGTGTTAATATCGACTTTTTCTATCATTGCACTTGTGTTTTTCCTCTTTAATGTTATTTTCCCCCAAAACTAACATTTTAATGTGTGACTTATAAATTCAGTACATTTTTAAGGCAGTTTTCCATGTATAAACTAGATTAATTTAAGTACTCATTATTGCTCATGTCATGCCCTTCTCATTGTCACATAAATAATGAAGTAAATAGGAAATACATTATTTAGAATTATTTAAATGTGTGCTGTGACCGAGACAATAGGAAATAATAAGTAATATATAATAAAAATTGTATCTGTTCTATTTACCGATTGGAGGCAAATGAGATGACGAAAAGTTTGTTTACAATTCATTTAAATTACTGAACTATTATTATGGTTGTATTCAATTACTGATTTATGTCGTCTATGGAACTCCATACTCTTTTTAATCAAGCACTGAGCTCCGTCCCACCTGCATGCGTGTATCGATGCCCATGTTTCGGAGGAAGGTCCTCTGGGAGACGGGGCCCAGACAGACCACGGCCTTGCCGGCCATCCTCCGCAGGTAGCTGAAGTCCACGTCGGCCGTGAGGTCGGCTGAGCCCGGGGCGGCCAGTACCTCGTGGAGCTGGTGACCTTTGAACCCCTGACGGTGAGAGGAGAGACGTGGACAACAAGAGGGAGGACTGAGTCACGAAGAGATCAATTAGTGGAACGAGTTACTGAGGAAACCAAAACCGTGCCAGGGACATACTGTAGATGATTGACTGGATCTAGAATTGGAACCTTAACTTTCAGTGGTTTCTGTCAGCAGACGACTTGTGAAACAACTGACTTAAAGAAAATAAAATATTGGGATAAAATGTCAGTCATTCAAAAGATAAATCAAAATCAATGTTACATTGACAGACTGGAGAACAGTCTTAAGATGAGGTCGGTTTACTTCAACCATCTGTTTCTTAAGCGCTATCGCGCTTCTGGAAATCCCTTACACACACACACACACACACACACAAAATACACAGATAAGCAGCTGTATAGCCATGCACACTAGAGTCTACATTCTGTTTGAATTAACTGTTCCAGTAACTAAATGTGTGTGTGTCACATATGGATAACGATAGTTTTATGTCCAATGGAAAGGATATCATTAAATCCTCTATAAAAATTTGTTTTGTTTTTCAAAGGGTTTGGATAACTGACAACATCCATAGTATCCCATGGCGGGTTTTACTCTAACACACCAGCCAATATTTAATTAAAGAAGGAGTCAAAGGTTTTAAAGACTGGAATTAACTGCTGAAATATTTGCCAAATATGAATACGCTTATCACGTTGTTAGCACGCACACGCACACAGACAGACACACACACATACTCTGAATGTGTCGGTCTTGGTTCCATCGTGGCCATAGTCGGCGATCAGCGCGGCGCCTCCATCCTCCGCGATCCGATTGGCCAGATTCTGGACGATGACCCCTCCCTCTGGACAAACCTCTACATGCTCCCTCTTCTCATTGACCTGGAGGAGGGGGGGTGGATGGAAGACAACAATCTAGGTACACCTTTCAATAACCCTCATCTGTGGTGGATAACCCAGAGTAATTACAGCTTTGGTCTTTTTTTATTTTTATAGCCTATGACTTGGTAGTGAAATGAGATTTAACGCAGTAACATGAACGTTTCGACCCCTTTATGTATGAAACACCTTGTATACTTTTCAAAGTTACGAGTATCTTCGTAAGAAAAACATATTGGAGATCCCTGCTTTCGTTACGACCGGGGGCCCATATGGAGACTCACGACGAAGGGAAACCCAGGGATCAAACACAATTTAAGAGCCTGGCACTTCAGCTGAGCTAGCTGATGATCTCAGCCTCTGGCAGAAGGTTCAAAGTGTCTGAACTGAACGAGAAAGTCTGCGAACGTATAGATCCACCGCCAATAAATGGCAGATGGCATACAGACCTTCAGAGGGAAAAACCTCCATAAAACCTCTCTTGTTTATTCTACAAACGGAGGCAGAGACGATGTGAGGTTAGAGATAAGACTTGGAACTGAGTCCCACAACAACTAAGAAACTCAGGACCGAAACTGTGCAAAAGCAATTCTGTTCTCCAACACTAATATCACATAAAACTAAGCAACTTAAATTCAGATTACGCTCTGTCTGGCTTTACTGGGCAGCTCCCAGAGGACAGTAGCAGTGGTTGTACTGGGAAGATGAACATGTGTAAGAGAAGGCAAGACTGCATCACCTCATTGACAACTTTGTAGCACAAATGAGAACTATGTCAGATCATGTGGCAAATAGCGCCTCCCGCTGGCTAAGTAGGTTACAACATGTACATAATATAAGGTCTGCAATTAAATGCATTTTATTTAAATGCCAATCTCGAAGATTTTCATTAAAAGAAATGTCTGTTAAGTCACTATCACTGAATGAGGTTACATAAAGGTAACACGAATGAGGTAACACAGTTGAGCCTATGGCCCACTCAGGAAAGCCCTTGCATTTGCAGTATTCAGAGTTTTAAGAACCAGGTGTCGGTGGTGACATTCCCGGGAAAAATCACAAGCGGCGCAGTTAGTGACGTGTTTTCCATCAGCCAGCAGTGGTTGGGCCGATCGATGACTACTGACGATGAATCTTCAAAAACAAGTGCGAATCCGAAAAAAAAGAAACAAATTCAATGTTCAGATGAAGGCAAACAGTCAAAAAAGCTAAGCAACCATGAGTGAGGAAAAACAAACTGACTGACGTCACACAGCTGCAATTACTGCTTTTCGCCAAAAACAGCGAAATGGAAATCGAGATTCGCACTTTAAAATTATGTTGGAAATTAATTTAAATGAATTATTCCAATATGTAATCACTGACTCTCTGCTCTGCGGCGTCAATTTTACTCCATAACAGGCAGAAATAGCTAATGGGTATCGGAGGCATTCCCCAATGCAATACCAGGCCAAGAGCCATATCAAGCATGTTGGACATAAAAAGTGACCTGGTTTTGATGTTAGATGCCTCTAATGGAGCAAAATGGATTATATGTCAATCAGAGTATGGATGGCCTCAGTCCATACTGTCCAGTAAATGTTATTGATTGGACTGAGACTGCTTCGGCCAATATTTGTAGGACTTTACTCTTATTAGTGTGGACATCGCTGTGATGGGTGGCTGGTACCTGGATCAGAGTGGTGGACGCCAGAGTTGGAGACGGAATGATGACGAACCTCAGCTTGTCAGAATGCTCTGGGTCGACATCCACCATCACCTCCCTCCACCCCTGCTTTGTCCTCTGTCCAAACACACGTCTGTCCTTACTAATGCATCCATTATCATCAGATGATGCTTGGCTAAGACCATTACATGACATCAGTCATAATGGTGGCTCTGTGCATACCTGGAACTTGTGGATGGGTAGGGCATCAAAAAACTCATTGGCCATATATATGCTGAATCCTGGGAAAGGAAGAAAATTAAAGTAATTAAAATTGCCAGAATATCCTAAAGTGTAAGACAAAATAGGTTTTGACACAGTTCTCTCTGGTCAGGGGTGTAGTTATATACACTTATATAAGTATTCTCACACACTTATATAATTAAAGTGTGTGAGAATACTCATCCATACCTCATTCTTCTGACATATACTAAATACAGTCAGTTATTTCACAAAACTAGAGGAAAGTAAAACTGCATGAAGACAACAAGGACAAACAAAGTCTCGAGCGCCAAGAATAAACGTTTACCTCTGGGGACGTCCCCCAGCTGCCGGTACCAGGAAATAGGCAGACCAGTGACGGTGGTACCGTGACGGTAAACGGGCTCATCCTCGCTGGGTGACACCTGGCTTTGGTCTCCAGTCAGACTCTGGGCCTGGACCGCACTCAGCTTGCGACTCACCTCCACCAGGTGGACCGACACCGCTGTACTGCCCAGAGCCGATTTCAGCTGACTGAACACCTGGAAGAACCACAACACACACCCGATTAAACCCCGGACCCTGGCAACGTACTGTACGGTTCCATGTGCTACGCACCTGGCTACACAGGAAATAGAACCTTTAAGGTTAAGTGTTGGTGTTATTTTCTACCGGCTGTGCTCCACAGATATACTACGAACACCGTCACTGAGTGTGAAAGATGCAACTATGTGACTTTATGTCGGTATCTGGTTTATGTATCCCAGCTTTAGTACCCGATAGCAATATCAGCATCTGTGCACAAGACAGAGGTGTTGAAAATGACTTTGGCTAAGACGTACTCTGAGGACGTCATTGGCCAAAGAGCCTCTTCCAGGTCCCAACTCCACCAGCTGCAGTTGGCTGGGACGTCCTGCGCCCATCCACTCACTCAAACACCAGATGCCAACAAGCTGCACACAGAAAACACAGTACATTTGAACGGAACGACAACCAAGACAATATGGTGATATTAAGTCTCGTTATTTTTAATACTATTCAGGGAGTTGACAGTGCCTGGTTCTTATCATCATTGCACATCTTCATTGGCTCTTGAATATGACTCAACCTACGTTCCTGGTGCAACAAAACCTCTGTTAAAATGATAACCTTTAAAATTATGCAAGGAGAGGTTCTTTTCATCAGCGATTACAACAGGAATACAGCCTGTTCGCCCCTTCCATCGCCTCCGCATTTATATCCCATTGGAATAGGACTGTACCAAGACGGCTGCTGTCAAAAGCACAGCCTTCCTCTAAAATACAGGGAGAATCTTCCAAGTCGCAATTTAAGGCAGAATATGTGTCATATACTGGCGCTTACCTCCCCGAAGATCTGGCTAATCTCTGGCGATGTGATGAAGTCCCCCTCTGGGCCCAGCATGTCTTGGTTCACATAGTAGCCCTGAGAGAGACACACAACACAGCAGCCTGGTTGCGGCGCCTGTCCGGCCGGGATGTTGAACACCTTCGACTAGTCCGGTACCTTTACAGGGTTGGTGAGCGCCTCCCGCATGTACTCCGCCACCGGAATGGGACCCGTGGCTGTGATTTTAGATGCCAGGTGGCGGAGCATCGAGCTTTGGGACCTTCCGTCCTCTGCGGAGGAGCTGAGACGACACGCGTTTTGTCCCACTGTCCATCGTGCTAACACCACAACAACAACAACAACAACAACAACACCACGTGATGCAGCAGAACACCTAGTAAGGGTATTTTAAAGCATATATCGTTCTGCGACACAATTCTTGAAATACATCGAAATATTCAACTTGTCATTGAAAACACGTGTTACTCCTCTTACCCGGTGAGCACGGGAGGGTTTTGTTGACGACACGGAGCGTTCGAAAGGCTTTCATTCTTCTATTTACACTTCAACCGATGACTTTAGATGCAACCGGGGGGCGGGGTCATGACAGAGATCCGGTATCAATGCGACTTCCCTGGTTCGATAGAAGCAAGAAAAACACAACTATTTTAAATCGACCTCGACTTTAAACGCCAGCTCACGACGACCCGCGGTCACTGGGCAACAAGCGATCTGATTGGACGAACAACGCTCAAGCGAAATCTGATTCGTTGAGAGTAACCTTTGAACTGTGACCCCCGGCTTTGCGTTCCTGCCAAATTTTACACTTTTACAAGATTCGGATGGCATAGCTCTTTTAAAGGAAATTTCAACATGAAATTTAGAGTCTTATTCGACTCTTATTGGTTATGTTATAAATATAAATTCGTTTTTACTTGGTGGTAAAACTTAACTGACTTTCCACTTCCGGGTTATAATTTTTTATAATTTTTTTGTCATAAATGTTTTACTGTTTAAAAAAATAAATTGAAGCAGAACATATGCAAATACACAAACAGAAGAGCTAGGGGGTACAGTGTTAAAGAAGGGTAAAATATATCACAAATATAAAAATATATCACAAATGATAATCAGTTTCACTTCCGGGTCAGCTGTATCCACACCGTCCACGCTGTTTCAAGCATGGCGCCGCAAAACAAGGTTCGCAACGCGAAACGCAGGAATGGCTCCGGGAAGGACCCCGGGAAGGAGCAAACGGAGCCCGAAGACGCGCGTTTAGACGACGGCGACGACGAGGACGCTGATGGTCCAGAAACTACCGAAGACGTCGCGCAAACAGAGGAAGAATTTTCGTTGGACGAGGTTTTACGTTTGGGAGGAACCCGAGTAAGTCCAATGAGGTTTGAAACACTAACTTACCCGATTAATATAACGCTGTCGATGTGTTATTTACTTAAAATAAAAATTAAATTAGCTCGAAATGACTTAAAAATAACTTGTCAAACATGTTGAGTATAATATTTACTATATACTCGGTTTTATAAATGCATTTAGCTTGTTTGTCATTACTAAGAGAAGAAGAAGAATGATTTATTTATCACACATTTACCACACACATGCGGAGGGTGACACACACACACACACACACATGCAGGAGTGGCGAACGATGAGATACAGTCTCTGCATTTATCCCATCCTGGCCGTCCTTCCTCCAGGGGCAGCCAGGAGCAGTGGGCAGCCCGGTCAGGGACAGGACAGGAAGTGTTCTGCACGTTTTTAGTCTGGGTCCTTATGTTGGAGGAGACCCATGCGAACACGGGGAGAACGTGCAAACTCCACACAGAAAGGCCCCTGATTGGGAGATAACCCACCGGAGCACGGTGCCAACAGTGCCCCAGGCGGGAATCGAACCCAGGACCTTCTTGCTGTGAGGCAACAGTGTTAACCACTGAGCCACCGTGCCGCAATACTATTTGATTGGCTTCCATTAATGTTAAACACTACGTTGTATGAAAGCTACTGTACACGTAAAATGGTTGTTGTCATTATTATTATTATTATTATTATTCTATAATATTCTATGTAAAATCGTCTTTACCAACCTGTCTCCCGCTACTACTAGTTATTTTTTATTATCACTCTTACTACACCGCTACAGTCTGATTTCTAATCTTGTTTTCTTTTGGAATTCTCCATGTGCAGTCAGACTACCTCCTCCTCGCAAACGTCAACGACTCCAATGACCTCGTTGATGGAGGCAAGAAGGGAGCCATCGATGACCTGGAAGAAGGAGAGCTGGAGAAGTTTATAACTAAACTGGGCGTCCGTGCATATGCTGGGGAGCAGATCATTGCGGATGAACCGGAGGAGGAAGACGGTGGTAAAAAGGGAAATAATAAAACCAAGAAAGCAACAGCAGAGGAACAGACGTCTAAAACGCAGCCCAAGGTTAACAACAAGCAGATACAGGACGAACCGAAATCAAAAAAGTCCAAGGCCAAACAGAATGTTAATGTGTTTGAGTTTCAGTCGAGACAGGTGCTGCTGGTTAAGCCGGGAGGGAAATGGTTTGACCTGGAGTACACTGCGGAGGGTTCCTCTGAACCGCAGGATGAGGCGCTGGTTGCCAGCTATAAGGCTCTGGCCCAGAGGCTGTTTGAGGCTGAGGTCAATCTGTACAAGAACAAGAAGAGCGCGCAAAAGGGAGCAAACTCTGCCTGGATGAAGACTGTGGTCTCCACGGGGACACTGGCTGACAGAATGGCGGCCATGACGCTTTTAATCCAGGACGCTCCGGTGCACACGTTGGAACACATTGAAAACCTTGTTTCCATGGTAAAAAAGAAGGGAAGTCGGCGAATGGGTCTGATGGCCCTGGATACCCTGCGGGAGCTCATGATCTCGGACCTTCTCCCAGAGAACCGTAAGCTCCGTCTGTTTTCTCAGCACCCCTTCGACAAGCTGGAGGAGAAGGCCAGTGGCAACAAGGACGCCCGTGACCGGCGTCTCGTCCTCTGGTACTTTGAGCATCACCTGAAGCACCACATTGCTGAGTTCGCGATGGCTCTCGAAACGGTTGGCCACGACAACGTACAAGCCACCAAAGCCAAGGCGATGAGCACGGCGTACGAGCTGCTGTCCAGTCGGCCCGAGCAGGAGAAGGCTCTCCTCATACAGGTGGTCAACAAGCTGGGAGACCCGGAGTACAAGACGGCAGCCAAGGCCTCCCACCTGCTGGAGACGCTGCTGCACAAGCATCCTAACATGAAGGTGGTGGTGTGCTGCGAGGTGGAGCGCCTGATGTTCAGGCCCAATATCAGCCCTAAGGCCCAGTACTACGCCGTCTGCTTCCTCTGCCAGGTTCTGCTGAGCCACGACGAGGCCGCCCTGGCCAACAAACTCATCGGCATCTACTTCACCTTCTTCCGCGCCTGCATCAAAAAGAGGGACATTGAATCGAAGATGCTCAGCGCTCTGTTGTCAGGGGTGAACCGGGCATATCCCTACGCCAAGGCCGGAGACGAGAAGGTCAAAGAGCAGCTGAACACTCTGTTTAAGGTCGTGCACGTGGTGAAGTTCAACACTGCCGTCCAGGCGCTCATGTTGCTCTTCCAAGTGATGGACTCTCAGCAGAGCGTTTCAGATCGCTACTATGTAGCGCTCTACAGGTAAAACTATTGAGTCGTCTGCAAGAAATTAGGATACTGATCATGACATTTTAGTGATTAATGAATTATTCATATTTTTTTCTTTATTTTATGCCACTCTCATAGTCTAAGCCTGTACTAGTGTAATAATACACCTCCACTTTATGAGGAAAAAACATTTATTGACAATGAGCATTGGAACATAACATTTGGGTAGACTGTTTATTTCCCTCAACCTAACTGATGGAAACACACATTAGCTTTTTATATTACTCACATTGGTTTGAAATTCTCCTGACATTTGGAGTCATTTGGTTTAGCAAAACGATCATGATCAGGCAATAATGTAATAATTATGACCACTCTAATCAGACCCGGTTGTTTTGTTTGAGCTTTTGCTGTATTTTAATATTTTACGTTGTGAGAATTAACTTGCTCACTTTTGATGCTCTTCACTCTCTAACAATCTTGATCAAAACGGTGTCTTTGTATATTTAAAGTCCTCTCCTACCGCTCTGCCCAAACAGGAAACTCCTGGACCCTGGCCTGTCTTCGTGCTCCAAACAGAGCATGTTCCTCAACCTGCTGTACAAGTCTCTGAAGGCAGACGTGGTTCTGCGCAGAGTCAAGGCCTTCGTCAAGAGGATCCTTCAGGTCAGCTGTGAGCAGAACCCCACCTTCACCTGCGGGTCACTCTTCCTGGTGTCGGAGGTCATCAGGGCCAAACCTGGACTCAAACTCCTCCTGCAGGAGAACGGGGTGAGGATGTTGATGTGTGCTGTCGATTCTGTATTTTGGTTGCCTGATATCAGACAGAATTGTCAAACTCGTTACACTCCGTTTCCCTCTTCAGTCTGACATTGCCTCCACACAAACCAATTTCCGTGGAGGAGGGGGATTCGATTTTCCCTAACCAATCACTAGAGATGTATCCGCCTGAATCTAACATCATTTTAAGTCGACACTGATGCATAGTGGTGAGAACGCAAAAACATCTCCCTTTTGAAAAATGCCTTCAAAGCAGAGTGCTGTTTGGATTTCAAAGTAATTTGTACCTTTAAGCGATTTAGAACAGCCTCGATAGCAGCATCTATCTTGTCAGTCGCCATTGTTGTTATTACTCCTCCTTCCGGGTGGCGCACAGCTTGATAACAGCTTGACGGCGCTAGTCCCAGCTGTGTCGCTGATTGGCTAATCGTTAGTCCCCCGTGGCGCTCATTGGACCGATCATTTTTCAACCGAGAGAAACTGCCGTTTCATGTCACGATGCCAGACCAGAAGAATTAACTCGGTTGAGTGGGCGGGTTCAAAGGTCTGGACCCAGGCAAGTATTTTGGGTCTTGGGTCGCTGGTAGTTCACACCAAATCCTCTGATTAATAGAGGAATTCCTGGAGTAACATTGCTTCACAACTACCTTGATTTGTGCTGCAAGACTAATGGCAGGAGGTCTGTATACCATCAATGTTTTTTTGTTTTTTTAAACTTTTTATATGTTTATTTTGATAGGATGAATACCCGATTTAGCCTTTCTTGATCTGAAATATTAACATCAAATCTTTCCAACTTTCCATATATTTTCTAGGGGTGTCTGTCAGACATACTCCAAGTAGTAAATACTCCACACTTTAAAAACACTCTTAAAAAGTTGGTTTTCTTGACATTGTTGTCTGAGATTTACACAAGCGGGTGAACCTTTCAAATAAAGAGGTAGTCTTAAAGACAGTTTCTCTGTCCAATACATTCCGAAACATAGTGATTTGTTGTTTGTTTTGTTTTCAAGTACACCCCAGCCTGTATTTGTGTAATAATCTCATTTGTAGTTTATAAAGAATAAATGCAGCCATGCCCTGATATGATCTTAGCATTGTGTCAAGTTGATCTGGTTGTGAATATAACGTGGGTTTTCTCAGGAGGGCGAGGATGAGAGCTTTAAAGATCTTGCTGAAGAAGATGAAGATGAGGAGGAACGATTTGTGGACGCAGACAAGGTGGAGGAAGAAAAGACCACAGAAGAACCAGAGAAGCCAAAACCCAAAGCATCGTGGGTTCATCACCAGAACCTGGAAGGTCTGTACACTTGAACAATACATTTAAAACAATATTTAACAATTATAATAAATTATCCCTCTGATGCTTTGCCTTTTAAAGGCTCCAATTGTCTCTAAACACTATATGAGAACGAGAGCACAGAAAACTGTTAAACTAAAGAGATGTCTAACAATATCAACATCTGTTTCATTGTTTTGACCACACAGAAACATTTGTTTCTGTGTGTTCCTCTAGTTGTATATTGTTGAGGCTCACGTTTCCATCTGTGTTCTGACGTGTTTATAGGGGGGAAGACGTCTGAGAACTACGACCCCCTGCACAGGAACCCCTTATTCTGCAGAGCCGACCTAGCTACCTTATGGGAGCTGCAGCAGGTGTGCATTAAATTCATAAATAAATATTCTTTATAAAGGTTTGTTTTGGGAGTAAAGACGGTATCAACTAATTCTACTGTGTTGAAGTTTGATTTCTAGGCTGTAATAGTGATAAAGGCTGAAGACTGCAGGTCAATTGTTTTCAGTCGCTGTAGGTGTTGGTAAAAAGTGACTCAGAAACGAAATAAAGGTCAAAAGTTAAGTTGTATTCTCATCCATTATTATTTGTTTTGAATGGTCAGTGTTTGATGAGTGTGTTTTACAGTTGCTTCATATCGAATTACTTTATCACTTCTGACTTCTTTGCTTCCCTACAGCTGTCCCTGCATTTCCACCCGTCTGTGTCACTGTTTGCTAAGACTATCCTGAAGGTAACACTTCATGTCTCCAATGATCTCCAGTTATCTAATCCAATTGAAATAAACAAAATAAACATGTTTTTGTGAGGTTGCTATGTGTTGTGTTTTATCCTGGTCCTGCTTGTATGAATGACTTCTGTGGTTTGTGTGCAGGGGGAGTTTATTCAGTACACAGGAGACCCACTCCAGGACTTCACCCTCATCCGGTTCTTGGACCGCTTCGTCTTCAGGAATCCCAAACAGTTGAAGGGAAAACGTAATTCATCAACATCTCCGTTCATTAGTGGTTGGAGTCTTGTCAGGATCCGTCATTTTAGTTTTGGTCCAGTTTAGTTTCAATTGCAGAGTGAGAAAATATTTTACATATTGTACGAGAAAGAAGAAACGGTGGGCCTCACCCGGAGGCCATGTCTGTAAGGTGTAGATCTCCCTCTGTATAAACGACGGAATGCTCCATCTAGACGTTTGTACATTTGTTTGACTTTTGCAACGCAGGATTAGGTATAAAAATACTAAGATAATTTGATGTTATGTTTCACTTTTAGAAAACACAGAAGCCACGGTGATGCAGCCCAAACAGAAGCTGTTCATGAACAACGTCCGCTCTCTACCGGGTGAGTTATAATTATTCTGTTAAACTGCGTAACAGAGGACGGCTCAGCTTTCAGACATATTACTCGCCTAGACTGAATAATCCTTGTGCTTTCTGAGGTCATTTAAAAGCTTCAATCCAGAGATTAAAGGTTTTATTCTAAAGGAAGAACATGTTCTGATGGAAAAAGCTGATGCTAAAAACAGATGCAGAAAATAATTCATTTCTTCATGGAAAGATTAATGTAGCAAAGAATTTTCTTTTTTTTTTAAGGAATGCAAAACACTTTGTATGGAAGGACTCTGCCTTTCAAATCAGTTCCAGGAACATGGTTTTGTTGTCCCCCCATGACTGATTTATATTTTATATTTTCCCCAATTCATTCAGACCATTACTGCAAGTGAAATGCATAAACAAGCAACATTCACAGACTTGTAAAACACCTAAACACCCAGTTGTGGTTCAGGTTCATGTTCATTTGTTGAAATAAACATTGTGTGTCTTGTCAGTGAACTGCAAAGAGTTTCTGGCCAAAGACGAGAGTCAGATTCCTGTGGACGAGGTGTTCTTCTACCGGTAAGAGACAAGATGTCTGATTACTGATGCGTTTAACAGTAATACTGGTACACCAAATATACTTATGTTCAAATAAGGACTTTTTAGCCCTGCTTGATGACTCTTGATTCCATCTGTTCGCTTCTCCCTCCAGGTACTTCAAAAAGAAAGAGCAGGAGAAGCCGCTGCGCCGCCGAGCAGGGGGCAGCGACAACGAGAGTTTAGAGGACGTGGATGATGACGACTTTGACAACATATTGGGTACGATCAGAGACGGCCTTGTTTTAGAGCACTTTGGCAATACCTTCTAACCACTAGATTCCAAAATGTGTAAAATTTGTTGTAAACCTCTGTCTGACCCTGGGTAAATTGGTAATTAAGGAGATGACACCTTAAATATATTTCCATTTTTGTTGTCTTACCTTGTTTTTTCCCCTGCCCTAACCTAGATTCGTTTGAGGGAGACAGTTACTTCACAGACCTACCGGATGGTGGCCTGGACTTTGCAGGGTAAGACACATTTTGTATTTTCATATAATAATGATTTATACACTCTTGTGAGTGAACTTTATTAGGTACACCTGTATAATCCAATGTAATACAAACACCAGCTCAGCCATAAATGTTGCTTTATGTTGCCTATAATGTTCTGTTTTTCTTACACTGTCATAGAATAGGTGTTAATTCAATTCTATGTTTTAGCATCAAGATCATAATTGGTGGTGGTGTTGTACTAAGCTGCATAATATTCAGAGGTGTTTGTAATACTCTGCCCCCCTCATGTATGTAAATAGGGAGGACCAAAAATTAGAAACACCTCTAAATATAATGTAGTTCAGTACACCACCACATTTAACTATGACATGTCTATGTCATAAACATAGAATTGAATTTACACAATTCCGACTCCGTCAACAAAAACTATTAATTTACTTCATAAAAGTATAAACTTCATAAAAGTAGAATTCATGGCAGAGCTGGTGTATTGGATTACATTGGATTGTACAGGTGTGCCTAATAAAGTGCATACAGAGTGCATTTGTTTTCCTGTCTAATAGTATGTGTTATACTGCTTAAAGCACTTGTCAACTTGTGGAATGATTTACAAATCGGTTGATTCCATACTAATGTAATAATTCTTTCCTGTGTTTGGCTTTGTCCGTTTCTCAGCAACGTGAAGAGTGAAAAAGGGAAGAAAGACACAGAGGACTCTGACTCTGATGGTTCGGACGTGGACAACCTGGACGATGAGGAGGTCTCTCTGGGCAGCATGGAGGAAGAGGACTTTGGAGAAGAGCTGGGGGAGGAAGGAGGATTTTTCATGGATGATGATGATGGTATGAAACACTCTGTCCAAATAATAATTGGTACCTAATTAATCCCAGTGGGGCAAAGTATGGGTTGTGGCCCTCTGGTGGGTCCTAGTGTTGAATTGCCTTTTTTTTTAGTCAAAGAAAGAATTCTGCAATTTACCAGATCTCCAGATTCTTTCTACATTCATTACTATAAATGGAGTGAAACTCAACAAATATGTAATCATAACTAACCTTTTATTAGAATAGCACCTTTCATACACAACATGCAACTCAAAGGGCTTCACGTGAATTGAAGGCAATCAAATAGTAAACCGTTTTGGGTCATCAATTTAGACCTTGACGGATCATGTCATTCCTCAGCGAATACTTTTTAATCATTATTTCTCTTGGAGGATTGGTCTCCTGTAAGTCTCAGTTTAGGGCCCTTTTCAATAGATCCACTATTGGAACCTCTGCTTCAAGTCGACACTAGAATAAGTGATCCACTTCCCAGATCAGTAAACCGATTTGCTTCATGTTTTCAGTTCCAGAGCTGAATGACGACGCAGCTTCTGATGGTGGGTAGTGATACAAACACATGATGACATTTCTTCTTTGATTTTAAACCACTTGATTATGTTCATTGATATTTAATAATAATAAAAAACGAACCCTTTGTTTCTATTTGCAGTATTAGAGGATGAAGAGATGCCAGATACTCCCCCTCCCGGCAAGAAGGCGAAGAACAAGAGGAAGTCGTCAGAGCTGGACTTCTCTGGATCAGTGGGTCAGTCCTGCTCACATCCTGGTGTTTTCTCCTCTTATTACAGGAGCTTGATGAGCTGTTTCTCTTCCCTAGTTTACAATTGATGCCAATTTCTTTGGTTGGATTAATTTAATATGGCTAGTTGTATTGGAATTTCATATTGAGGATATTCTGATAGCAATACCATTTTAACCTCGTGTCAGACGGCTGTGCATCCTTATTTCCCAAACGAGAGTTCTGAATGAATCTGCCTTTTTCCAGGTTCCAGCCCAGGCAAGAAAAAGAAAGGAAAGAGGGATGCAGCCATGTTTACTTCTGCTGAAGAGGTAAAGAAATACAATATTAATCCACATTAATATTCTGGTAACCCAGTTTTAGATTTGTGCATGTAAACACCTATTTGGTTTTGTGAAAATCAGAATAACCAAGATGTTGTTTGCAGGAAAACTATTAAACCTTAGATGTAATAATAACATTCATGTATACAGGCATAAAAAAATTTGGTCATTCAAAGTTTCAGGTAAATGGTGTATTATAGCTGAGGTATAAGGTTCATAACTAGAACATTAATGTGCATGTAAAATACACACTTGCTTGAGTAACATCTGATTTTTACATTTCAAAACAATAGATTTAAACATTGTTTTTCTCAGTTTGGTGACATGTTGGATGACAACGCTGGCTCCAAGTTCGACAACATCGGGATGAATGCAATGGCCAATAAAGACAAAGCAGGTAAGATTCAATTCACCAGCTTCAGAGAACAAACTCACTAGGTGTCCCACAATAGAATTCTGGATATTGTTGGAACTAAAACGTTAAACTAGTAGAAATTCTAGTCAGTTTTCTCAGAAGTAGACAAAGGTGATTGGCTTTTATATTTATCAGAGATGAATCATAAACCATATGTGTTGGTAGCAATACTTTTATTTAGTTGGCTAGATACTAGCCAGGTTAAACGGTCTTAATGGAGAGAAAGAGGCGTCTGCTATAGAGACCGTGGCTGCATGTATTACATTTGAGTTTCACTCATTTCTTCATCAGATTGACACGACATTTTCATGTAGTTACTTAAATTAGTGCTGAAACTCAATAGGTCGGGTTGTTCCTTTAAAGGACCATGGTGGTGTCAAATCCTGTTTCCTAGTCATATGGAGAGACCTACCTTGAAATCATCTCCTGGTCCCACTGACAACTACTTCATTTTGCTGTATGTTTGTTAATTCCATTTGGCAAAGGCTTCGCCATTGCATTAAGAAATACAAAATAGGGCAAAACTAAGTAATTTACGTTACTGTAATTGTCAGCAGGAACCAGAAAGTAGTTTTAAGGAAGGTTCTCCAAAACCTGAAATTAGAGACCATATTAAAAATGTGATCTTATTCTAAGAGTAATTTACAATGTGTGTACTGACTGGTAAACTTATTAAAGACACCGTATGGTCCTTCCCTGGATGCAGAACTCGGCACTTTAACACCTGTTGTCACTTCCTCAGGACTGAAGCAGCTGAAGTGGGAAGCTCAGAGAGACGACTGGATCCATGGACGAGATGCCAAAACCCTGAGGAGGAAAAAGACCTCATTCAACAAGAAGATGATGTTCGGCAAAGCAAAAATGGGGAAAAGGACTTTTAAGAAGAAGTAACGCAATTAGATTTTCTTTTTCCCTGTGAACTCACATTCAGTCCTTCTTGTTGGACCAGGCTTCGCGGTCCCTTTCCCGAATTCCATAGACTCCTGTCCATTCGTTGGACTGGTAATAAACTGGAAGGGAACATGACTTTACTCTAAGGCAATGCAGTGATGACACATGGTTCAACTAAAGACACCTGATTCCTAGAACTATTGCAATTTAACTTATCCAACCTGTCTTTTGTTTAGTAGATGGAAGCAAATGTTCACAATGGTACAAATTATATCAATGACCTTCAAACAACACATTATGTAATAGTTCTGTTACCTATTCCATAATGTGGGGTCACAACTAATTGAAATTTAATCAAGTAGTAAATGAAGGCTGCAATTTCATAAAAACATTTAATGCTCCACTTGATTGCAGTGGCATCTGGGCTGAAGTCATTTAAATAAATAAACTCTTACTATTGCCTTTACCTTCCAGAACAGAAGGGCACCGTCTGTTCATGGTGTTCCTGAAATCTGTGGGCGAGGAGAAAGTGAGTGGAGTGTTTTAATGTATATAATATCAAAGGGCTGAGTGCTCTTCAGATTATATACGCGCAGTGTGCACTTTATTAGGTCCACCTGTGTAATCCAATACACCAGCTTTGCCATGAATTCTACTTTTGTGAAGTTTAATGTTCGGTTTTTGTTGACAGTCGGAAATGTGTGAATCCAATATGTTTGACTGAAGTCAGTTGAATGTGGTGTTCTACTGAACTATATTATATTGAGGTGTTTAAAAAAAATTTTGTCCTCCCTATTACATACATGAGGGGGGAGAATAAACCTCTGAATATTATAGGCAACACAGCAACATTTATGGCTGAGCTGGTGTATTGGATTACATTGGATTGTACAGGTGCACCTAATAAAGTGCACACTGAGTATGTGTTTATCATATGCTTTCCTAATAAACAACTTGATACCTTGACTCGTGTTCATTGCGTGGAAAATCCCATAAGCCCCGAACACGCCGATCAGCTCCAGGAGGATCACACCCTTGAAGACCTTCTTAGCAAAGGGCTCCAGTGGTTTGGGAGACATCTATAGGAACAAATTAATCCAAATCTCATTCATTTAGCTGCCAAGAGTATAATCGGACAACTTAAAACAAACTTGACAATATATACAGAATGAAGAAGAATGATTTCCTCCAGGGGCAGCCAGGAGCAGTGGGCAGCCCTCACTTTGTCGGCGCCCGGGGACCAATTCCAGGTGGTGGGTCCATGCCGTGGTCAGGGACAGGACAGGAAGTGTTCTGCACGTTTTTAGTCGGGGTCTTTATGTTGGAGGAGACCCATGCGAACACGGGGAGAACGTGCAAACTCCACACAGAAAGGCCCCTGATCGGGCGATAACCCACCGGAGCACGGTGCCAACAGTGCCCCAGGCGGGAATCGAACCCAGGACCTTCTTGCTGTGAGGCAACAGTGTTAACCACTGAGCCACCGTGCCGATGGAGCGCAGGTGGATGGAGGATGGAGCTGCAGCTGCACCTCTCTGCCAATTTATGCCACCATCGCCCTGTTGTCTGTGCGAATCAGAATATGCTGGTTCTGTAACAGAGGGGTGAAGTGCTGGATCACCTTCCACATGGTGAGAAGTTCCAATGCGTTTATGTGGAGAGACATGTGGCCTGGCCACTGTCCCCCCACCACTTGTGACAGACACGTTCCTCCCCAATCCGGATGAGACGCGTCCGTGAAGACCGGAATATGGGACGCCGCCCTGCCCAGAGGCGCCCCTTCCGCCAGAATGCGGGGGTCTCCTCAGTGGTCCAAATCAGGCCCCACCGAGGGGGGAATGGAAATCAGACTTCTCCGCTGATGCACGGGGTCGATGCGCAGGCGAATAAACCACCTTTGCAGATGTCTCATGTGGAGCAGATCCAGGGGGACCACCACATGTGCCGCCGACATCATGCCCAGTAGCCGCATGACTGAGAGCACCGCTACCATCCGATGGGGCGTGTCGCAGTGTAGGACCGCTGTCAGTGACTCCACTCTCTCCTCTGACAGCAGTGCCCTCATCGTGACTGAATTCAGGTAGACAGCTCCCTGGGAGGGACGGGGGGGTGCTCTTCTTCCAATTTATGGCGAAACCTAGAATGGACAAATGTGAAATCAATGTCCTCATCTGTAACGCCGCTTCGTCCTTGGAACGAGCTACAGTAAAAGTAACAGGTCGTCCAAAACTCATTCCTGCTCTACGCAATGGCTGTAGGGCCGTCCCTATGCAACGGGAGAATGTCCGAGGGGCCAGGGAGTAACCGAATGGAAGACGGTTGAACTGGACCCCGTTGGATGAGAAACGCAGGAACTTCCTGTGTTTGAGAATAATGGGAGATCTGGAGTTGTGCCCTTCACCAGGAGTTCATGCAGTTCTGACTGGAGAGTGACACTGCTTGGAGAGTGACACTGCTTGTTTCCAGAATTCCATTGAAACGGGGAGGAGGCAAGGTGAACTGCAGCGTGTAGCCCCTGCTGATTGGCCTGTCCTATCCATCCATCCATGGTAAATGCGCGCCGCCACTCCGAGTAACGATCGAAGAGCGGACGAGCATTCGTCTGATGGGACGTGGTCGTCCTGGAGACGATCCATGCCAGAGCCCCTGTCGCCACCGCCCGCACCGGAGGGACTCCGGGGGCGGCCCATGGGGGGCGAGGCCCAAAGGGCTGGGTGGTGGGGTTCACGACGTGGGCCACACGCACCCTTCACCGTATTGCCATGGGTGAGCATCAGCGGCTGTGGCTCATGTGGGGCAAACTCCCTGAGGTCAGGTGGACGTTGTCCACATGGGGGACCCTGAGGTCGGG